>LPNX010063923.1:89918-110176 GCA_001517045.1 Pseudotsuga menziesii
TAGGTCAGGTATTGTTTACAGTTCACCAAGCCAATTTACAACATGATTCGGTTTGTAGATTCTGATCAACCGGTCATTGGGGAGGTGTATGAGCAAATGGATACTATGCTAGGACTAATGAAGGACATTGTTCATCCTAGAGATCCGCAATTGTATGATTTTATCAGAAAAACGGTGGAAAAACGATGGGAGAAGCTAAATATTCCACTACATTGCTTAGCATATGTGCTTACTCCAAAATACTATCATATATCATGGCTTTCAACCACAGCAGCAGGGGGTGGGGATAAGAAAAAACCCCACCAAGATTCAGAGGTTCAAACTGGTTATATGCAAGCATTAGAAAAAATGTACCCAGATAGTGAGGAGTGTGATAAGATTCGGCGACAGTTGAGCCAGTACATCAGTTGCATTGGTGCCTTTGGGAGCAACTCTGCATATAGAGATAGAGCGAATTTGCCTTCTCTTCAATGGTGGGACATGCATGGCGCTAATACACCAGAGCTATGTACTATGGCAATGCGGGTTCTTTCACAGGTGGTGAACACTTCTTCAGCAGAGAGGTGTTGGAGCACATACAGTTTCATCCACAGCGTCAAAAGGAACAAGTTGAATGTACAACGAGCAGAGAGCTTGGTATATGTGCATTACAACTTGCGACTGTTGTCCCATTACTGCAATGATCCAACCATAGAACCAACAAATAAGATGTGGGACTACAATCTAGAGGAGGACAATTTGGAGGATGGAGCATTGGTTTTGGAGGAGTTGGAGAATGCTCTTTTGGAGGAGGATGAACGTGCTGAGATGCCACCACCTAGTGCGACTGCGAGGCCCCGTGGAGGGCCCCCTTTGAGTACAGTTGTACCAGTACCTGCATTAGAAGGACCTTCACAGTTAGTTGCTTCAACTTCACAGTCACTACCACCTCGCGTACTCCCACGAGGCAATCGCGGTGGTGGAAGTGGAAGGACTTCGAGGAGATAGGAGTAGGAGAAATAGATTGTTTTTCAGTTTACTAGTCTACTAGATTTCAGTTTAATTATCATTGTAGTACTTATGCAAATAGCCAATTTTTGTAAACAAAACTATTTGGCCTGGCTCATGTTGACAATTGGTGGATAACCTTTTTCATTCCATAAGTTAATGATGTACTTCCCTATTATATGGTTCTAAAGTTTTTATGTTTGTAATTGCTAGAATCTATATGGTTTCTATTTGTATTTGTAAAATGTATTTCAATTTGTTACTTTGTATTTTGTAATTGTTAGCAGCTAGATGGTTGATGCTTGAATGATTATTCATTAATTTACTACGTAGTATGGATGGAATGATGGATAATATGGAATCTAGATGGCATTTCATATATTGGAAGTATCACAAACATACATGTTTCATAAATTTTGCATCTAGTTTGACATTCTACATGTTTTCTTTTGAATATATATATATATATTTATATATATATATATAAATGCTTCCGACCACGCTTCGCTTCCGGCCATTTTTTGAAAAACACGCTTCCGCGCACCCGCACCCGCTTCGCTTCCACGCTCTGGCAACATTGGTCAAGATCATCCTCATACCAAGAATCTGACCTCCATTTATCCCTTTCGTTTATTTGCCTTCCAAGTTCATTTATGTTTTCGGTTAATTTCTTCATGAGCCTTAATAATACATTTGAATTCATTATGATTTATGTGATGGGTTCGCTTCTCAGTGGAGTCGCCAGGTGAACGAATTGTCGTGTTCACCAATAGATAATGTCGTAGGAGAGGTGAGGGAGGTCAAACCAAGGTAGGCCTCTACCTCCTCAGCAACGACGCCAAAATGTTATCACCAACCTTGTAGTTGCTTATGTGAGATGGATCTAGGATGGCTGGTAGAGAGACAAGCAACTATGGAGGTGGAACGAAGATTGCCTTGACTCCCAAGTAGATGGTTGTCACGCCAATCGAGGCAGGCTTCACTTTATGTTATCTTAGCCCAAGACAACAATGGGGGAGACCTAGATCTACTCCCGATAAGAGAGATCAGACCTAGACACCAGATCAGATCAAATGGACTTGAGGTACGTACGGTGTGAGGTGATGGAAACCCTAGATCTATGGATGACGTCACCAGGTGAACCAAAGGCTTTGGATCAGGGTTTAGGAGATATGAGATTTGATCCAAGTTGGGACACAGATGACCTATGAGGTAAAATACTAGATCTGGGGTTAAGGTACTAGTAAGAGGTGAAGATATACACTGCCTTAGGAAACGTGACCAATGCAGGGAGGTCAAGAACAAGAATGGGGCTACCTAGTACCGATGGATAGACTTGAAGGAATATATAACAATGTCAAAGCACCCGAGCCACTAGGAAAAGGCCAAAACGCAAGAGAAAGAGGCAAAAGGGGGATAGCGCTAGGGTTTGGAGAAACAATGCCTTGGGATTTGGGCAAATGGAGTCACTTTCAGCTCAGTGTTGAGGAAGACCCACTTAGGGTTTGGCCTGATCTACAAAACCCAGAAACAGTTTTCCGAAAAAATCAAATCACGGGAAGAGATGGCAACATGGAGGATAACGCTAGGGTTTGGAGGCCAGTTTTTCAGATCTAGGCCAACTGGGTCACTTTTGGCTCAGCATTGAGGAAGATCCTCGTAGGGTATGACCCGATCTACTAAACCCAGAAATGGTTTTCCCCAAGATCAAGCGGTTTGATCTATAATATTTTTTGGTTTTTTATTATTTAGGTTTTAAGAATAAAAGCGGAAGTACAAATGCCAATGGATTGAGATCTTAGAAGAGAAGCACTAACCTGTAGATCTTACCTGGACAACCATGTAGATGCCTCGATGATGATGATCGTTGCTATCCCAACCAATTTGAGAAGATTCGAGTGAGTTCTATGCCCAACGTTTTGCCCCAAGAAGCCACTACGCCCTCTCCCTTGCATAACAAACGTCAACCATATCAGATTTGCTGCACAATGAGAAAAAAACAAAATCTACAGAAAAATTGCAAGATGAAATCATAGATCGCATTGATGCTAATGAAAACCCCCTGATACAAAACGCATCCAAGCCAAGCGAGTTGAGGAAGCCTTGCAAAAATGCCCAAGTTGAAGTCGCCCTCTTGTACACAAGACAATGTTTCCCGAAAAATATATAGATCTCACAACAAATACCCAAATGGTAGGAAGCAAAAGATTTTTAAATCACCATCTAAGAACACCAGATGAAAAGGAGATCCAAGAATTTCCACAACAAAAGTTTTTCTATTATTCAGATTCAAGAGCCAACGACCCTTTACAAATGAGAAGTTCTCTCCTTTAAATGGGAACGAGAGAACCAAAATCCTAACCACTTTTCAAATGGGTGCCTAAGATTAAAAGATACAAATGTTCTAATCAATGGTTGAGATGGGCTCAACATACAATATATGGATCAATACAATAATATAATATAAAAGTGGACTAAATCACCCTAGGAGAGAGGATCCCACTAAACAAAAAATAAATGAAGCACATGGTGGGTCCGAGGAGTGTTAACTAACTACCTTTGGGTGTCCCCATGGCATAATAAAAATAATGTATTTTTTTAACTGTGAAATTGTGTCTCGAGGAAATCGTGAGCCTCCAAAAAGCTCCAGAAAATAATAAATATGCCCGAAAAATAGATGTGGGCCCATCCAGGTGCTGCAATTGCTGGAGAAGGAGTGGAAGACATCACTTTCATCATTAGAACTCATCCCATGCCAATTCCTTTCCTCAGTAGCCCAAATCGAATTCTTCAGTAACCATTTTAATTATTTTTTATCTGCCTCGAGAAACGTGATATGCCAGAAACTGCCTCCTAGGGTGCCTGCATTATCCAACTGATCCCACCAGGCTCTCTGGGAGGGGGGTAATATGGTACAATCAAGTGGCTGGACACTCCCTTCCTCATATAGCGCCCTAGGAGATCCAAGAAGATCATCTCCCTGCTCAGACAGGCCATCCAGTATAGTAAAATTGCACCGGAAGGGTAAATTGAGCCTAACCATCTCTGCAACTGCCCGGAACTGAAAACAAGCTGTCTCACTGGCCTTAGAGAGTCCAAATCCATCTAAGGTGTATATTCATACACCCTATAGGTCTCTGCATGATCATCTACAACATCCAATATACCAAGATAGATAAAATAATAATCTGTAAATGATCAGATAACCAATAATATAACTCAGGCTGACATCCATCTGCTGCAAGTGTTCAAAGGTTAAGTCATGCTCTACAAATCATTCAAGTAACAATTATAACAATTAGCAGTCATTCACTGGCGATCTATCAACCAAATGTATAGGGTTTCATTTATTTATTACAACTCAGACGAGACTTTCAAGACTATACTCACTTCATAGTTGTAATCAATTTGCTAGTGAAGGGTGAAGGCTAAAGTTCATAGGGCTAGGCCAAAGGATGACCACCAATTTGACATTGTGACTCTTCGGATATGGAAAGGAAATACTCACTCTAGCATATGCCGGACAAGCAACAACACAAGGGATGTCAATGTCTCACAAATGGGTAAGTTACGTTCAGAGGCGCATATTCACCTTGATAAATGCTCACAATCCAAATCAAATACAAGTAAGGCCAACAATCTTCAGATAGAAATTTTATGAATCATTGCTTTTTGGGCCTTTGATTTTCCATAGCCTTGGTCCATGTACTTATTATACGGACTTTTATTATTTTAGGCTTTATGCATTCATGTATGTTGAAAAACACTTATTTTCATGAATGTTTTAAGATATTCATTTCAATATATTTCAAAGCCAATTTCATTAGGCTAGCCTTGCATTCACGTATGTTTAAAAACACTACTTTTCATGAATGGGCTTTTTTCATAAGATATTCATCTCATTTCCAAATACATTGTATTGATGGCAGCACTACTTGTTTCAGGTTAGCCAACACAACCTAGGCAACTCAGAGCCGAGACACAAATAAACAGGGAGGCTTGTCCAACAAAGGCTCTAGTGGAGAAAGGTCCTCCATGCCACAAGTCAACTATTAGGTCGGGTTGAAAACATAACTGGAAGGTAATGGATGGGTGGAGATAGTGAATAATGAAACCAACACTAGCAAGCCAAAGTATGGTGGGAATGACTACGTCTTTTCTCCCTAAGGAGGGTAAAACCGATGAGTATAGATCAGGAACTTCCAAGTCTGAGTAGGGACATCAATACATAATATAGATACATCCAAGTCCACATATTTATATGACCGCCAGATCATGACACTAAATGCTAATACATGTCACAAAAATGAGTATAAGAGCAATGATAAGCATAACACAAGATAATATAAGCCGAGTCGTAAACATGTAAACAATCCATCTGAACCAACATTTGTCCAATGGGCAAACACTGATGCAAATTTGGGCAATAAAAACTGCTCTGCAAATGGCTAAATGACTACATCAGTCCTCAGATCTGAGTGTCCTGAGACTCAGTCATGGCATGGGAGAGTACTATAGTCCATCAAACAAAATAATGATCCATCATAGATGCTCATCTCAGCATCTCATATGTAAGGGAGTTGGCTGAAAAATGTATTGGAATCTGAAAAATAGAATATGGTAGCCCAGCTACTATATATGTGATAACACACCTCACCTGTCAAGAGCACTCTCTATCGGAGAGCATTTGCATTGCATTATCATAGTACGTTAGATAAGACTCTTGAATCTCACCATAAGGTGGATCAAGAGCACTCTTTGTTGGAGACTTGTATTTGTTAATAAAATTTGCAACTCACACATCCCCTAAAATTGGAACTTACCATTCTACAGTGTGTATGCTCTACCCGTTCGGGATACCTAGAAGCACTGTAACTTATTAATTCGCACGCTTAACTCCAAGTAAAACCATAATAAAATTTACCACTTTCCCCAAGCAAAAATCCAACGCCTAAATTTAAGCCATTGTGGTGGCAAAATACCCAAAGGAAGCAGGAACAACTGGTCAGTGACCTCGAGGCGCCAGTTAGGCTACACCCTTGCAGTGTAGTGTTGAACATAACTTCAGAGACCCCAGACCAACCTACATATTGCTTGCGGGTAGCCGCATCGGTTAAGGGTTTTGGGCATATATCCCGTATCGAAAGGTATATCTTAGAGATCCCCCTCCCATTTAATAATCAACCTCATCTTAAAACTTACACTAAAATTTACCAAGAAGCATTTGCAAAATGATTTCACAAACATCAAAGACTTGTATTTCAGCATCCCCAACACTTGGACTCCATTTAAGGCACTGGTCTTTTCATTGTGTTTCTCTACCATAGCTTTAAGTTGTCTAAATTTTGTAAAAAGTTTATGATTTTTGCTTGACAAAATACACCTAGATTTTCTTACTAAAATCCTAAATAAATGTTAAAAAATAAAAAATAAAAAATAAAAAACTTTCTCCTATTGATTGGTTCTGCATAGGGACGCTAAGGTCTGTATGAACCAGCTTAAGATGTTCTTCTGCTTTGTAGGAAGCAGCTAGAAAGCTACCACTTTGGTGTTTGGCTAAAATACAGGTCTCACAAGATTTGTGTTGTACATTTATCATGGATAGACCCTTGACCATGGACTTCTTCTGTAAAATACTAAGACTACTAAAGGGTAGATGACCATACCTAAGATGCCACAACCTGGTCTCATCTAGCTTGAGACATTCTGTGCATATGATTGTGATTGATTAGGAATTCTCAACATCAAGTGAAACATTCTATTTGTGGTCATTTGTACGTGCGCTATGAGTCTCCTACTCAGTCGCTTGTCAAAGATTGTACATGTGGGGCCTTTAAATATGACCTCATAATCATGTTGACTCATCTGGCACTCATCAAATTATGTTTAAGACTAGGTACATAATAAACATCATAAATATCCTTCTTTTCATCTTGCTTGGTCAACATTGAAACTACACCTTTGCCTAAGGAATTTACTTGATCAGCATCTCCTAATTTGATTTCAGATGTGACAGAACTATCTAAACTTGAAGAAATCTTTGTTACCTAACATATAATTGTTATGACCGCAATCCAACAACCAAATATCTTTGTTCTTGGTTTCTTCTGTGACCTGACATGAAAAGAACATTCATTCAAATTACCCTTCATCAGTGTTGATGAAATTTGCTCTGCCCTTGTTCATATCTGCTTGCTTCTTTCTGCATTCACTTTCGTAGTGACCAAACTTTTTGCAATAAAAGCGCTAGATCCTTGACTTGTCTTTGAATTTCTTGCCTCTCCCCCTTTGGTTCTGAGAGTATTCTTGTGGTTGTTTTGATTGTTCTTGAGCTAATCTTTCTCCCATTTGAGAACGATCTCTGCCTTTCCTTCCTCTACTTGTATTTCCTCTCCCTAGACCTTTGCTAATGGAGGCATGAGTATGAAATGCATTCTCCATGGGTTCATTACTATGGTTGACTCTGGTCTTACGTGATAATAAAGATCCTGTGAGTTCATCTACTAATAACTAGGATAGGTTTTTGGCTTCTTCTATGGAAATAACAACCATGTCAAACTTAACAAGAAGGCTTCCAAGTACCTTCTCGACCACCTTCTGATCTTTATGGTCTTCTCCATGTGCAAAAAGTTGATTGACCATGCTCATGACCTATGTTATCACCCGCCTTGTAGTTGCCTGCGTGAGGTGGATCCAGGATGGATGGTAGAGGGGCAAGCAACTAAGGGGTGGAACCACGACTGCCTAGATTCCCAAATAGATGGTTGTCACGTCAATCAAGGCAGCCTTCGCTTTATGTTATCCTAGTCCAGGGCAACAATGGGGATGACCCAGATCTGCTCCCGACAGGAGAGATTGGACCTAGACACTAGAAGAAGATCAGATGGGGCTTCAGGGTACTTAAGGTGCAAGGTGAATGGAAACCCTAGCTCTAGGGTTTAGGTACTAGCAACTGGTGGAGATGACCACTGTCTTGGGAAAAGTAACTGAGACAGGGTAAACAAGGACAAAGTTGGGACTATCTAGTACCTAGAAATCAGATTCAATGAAAGATATTTGAGCTATCAATGAATGTTGGTAAAGGGAAAAGGCCGAGAGCCTAATGGGAGCGCTAGCTAGGAGATCAGTGCTTTGTGTGCATTGGGCAATGGAGTCAGCAGTACACCAACGTTTCAGAGAACCCACCTGGGAGACACCTTGATCTGCGAACCCAGAAAGTAGTTGGTCCGGAAAAGCTAAGGTATAGGAAACCCAGCTCAATGGATGGCTAGCGCTAGGGCTTAGGAGGACAGATCTGTAGTTCTAGGGTCACCGGGAGGCTAATGGCTCAGCGTTGAGGAAGAAAAGAGGACAGGGTGACCTAATCTACAAGCCCAAATCAAGAAATTAGCAGAAAAATCAAATCTAGAAAAGTCAAAATCTGATGATGGGGCTAGGAGGCTGAAAATTGATTTTTCAGATCTAGGGCAAACCAGGAGGAATTAGCACAACATTGGGGGTGTTTTGGAGTGCTTGGGCCCTGATCTATCAGCTTATCTTGTTAGATTTCAGAGGGAATCACTTTCGGAAAAGTCCAGTTTTTAGTGAGGGCGCTAGGGCAGATTCAATCAATTTTTCAGATCTAGGCCAAATGGTCAAGTAGTTGCATAGCGTTAGGGTTGATTTAGGCTTTGTGGGACCTGATCTATCCGTCTGTGAAGTCAGAAATCAGAAAAACTCAAAACCCTAGCAGGTTAATTTTTTCAGTGGGGGGTTATGCAGTTTTCTGCTGAAAAATAAGATCTAGGTCAATCTATGAGGAATTTGACCAGCGTTCCAGTTGATTTAGTTAGGGCGAGGCCCGATCTATGAAACCCAGAAATGGTTTGGCAAAAGATCTGACGGTTCCCTGATTATTTGATTTTTTAGGAAGTGGTTGCACCCCCCTATGCCCATACAACGCCCTAGGAGATCTAACTGAAACATCTCCCTGCTCAAAAAGATCAATCTGTGAAGGAAAACTGCATCAGAAAAGCAGAATAAGCCTGATCACATCTATAAGTGCCTGGAACTGGAAATAAACTGTCTCATTGGACTCAAAGAGTCCCAATCCATCAAAGGTGTATACTCATACCCCTCATAGGTCTCTGTCTGACCATCAATCATAACCAATAAACAATATAACCATCTGTGAATAATCAGCCACCAATAATAACTTATAATAGATCAATCTGCTGCAAGTGTTAAGAGGTTAAACCATGCTCTACAACTCATTCACGTAACAAAATCAACAAGTAGCATTCATTTCACTGGCGATACATCAACAAATACTTATAAATGTCAGGCTTTATTTATTATTACTTAGACTTAGATTTTCAAGACTATACTCACTTCATAGCTGTAGTCATTTTGTTAGTGAAGGGTGAAAGGTGGAAATGACAAGGCTAAGGCAAAGGATGACCTACTCAACATCATGACACTTTGGACAAGGAAAAGGCCAAACTCACTACAACCAATACTGGACAAACATCAACACAAGGAATGGCAGTGCCTCATCGATGGATGAGTTGTTTAGAGAGTGCTTATTCAACTTAGGCATCATGTCTACATCAATTTTGATCCAAGTTCATTAGGATCACATTTCATTTTGTGGCCTTTTGGCCTGTATGAACCCTTTGGGACTTCACCGGTGCTTAAAAGCACAGCTAATCGCAGCTTTCATCCGGGCCATATTTATTTTTAATAAGGTCAGCAATCCTTCGATATAACATTTTTTTAACCATTGCTTTTTTGGACCTTTTCTTATACTCTTCAGGAGTATTTTTTTTTTAGCATTTCATTGATCTTGCCCTTTTTGCCTATGTTAAGAAACACATTTTTACAATTTTCATTTTCCATGGGCGCATATTTCATATTTCAATAAAAGTAGTACATGAGCTTTCGGTTTTAGCCAACAACATCTCAAGTGACTAGGGGAAATTCTGCACAGTGCCAAACATTGGGACAACCGACCAGAATGATTTAGGCATACTATCCAACTTACCATAGGCAAGTTTTATCACCAACTCAGAGCCGAGACACAATGCAAACAGGGAGGCTTGTCCAACAAAGGTTCTAGTAGGGAAAAAGGTTCTCCGTGCCATAAGTCAAGAAGTCAGTCGGGTTGAAAATTAAACTAGAAGGTAATGGATGGATGAAGACAATGAAATGATGGAGCCAACACTAGCAAGCCAAAACAATGGTGGGAATGACTACCTCTATTCTCCCTAAGGAGGGTAAAACCAATGAGTATAGATCAAGAACTTCAAAGCCAGAGTAAGGACATCAATACATAGTATAATATACAACCAAGTCCATATAAATATGATCGCCAGATCATGATACCACAAGTCAATATATGTCACAAGAATCAGTATAAGAGCAATAATAACCACAACACCATATAAAATACTGAGTCATATCCATGCAATATAATCCATCTTAAACACCATATATCCAATGAGAAAGTACTGATATATCGCTGGGCATCCACTACTGCTCTGAAATAACATAAATGGCTATATCGGTCCTCAAATCTGAGTGTCCTGAGACTCAGTCATGGCATGGGAGAGTACAATAGTCCACTAATACAGAAATGATCCATCAGAAATGCTCATCTCAGCATCTCATATGTAAGAGATCTGGCTGAAAAATGTACTGTGTCTGAAAAATAGAATATGGTAGCCTGGCTACTATATATGTGATAACATCTGGCTCCAGCTGGGACAAGCGCTCTGCTGAAAAGAGCGCTTGAGAACCTTAGAATCTCTGGTCTTCACACTCTGCTTCCCGCATCCTCGATCCGTTCATCCAGCTCTGCAACTGCTACCAAGAATGTAACTGACTACCTGCAGCATGTCCAGAGCTATACTACCAAACTCACAGACCGGTCGTCAAAACAAAATGTGGATAATATATAAAAAACTGAAAATAAAGATGCATGAAACTGAAAAGCAGAAAATAAATCTAATCTATAACCATAACTTTTCAATAAAAGTTTAATTTTTTATTTTGTAGGAAAACAAAATTACACTAAGAGCTTCAAAGGTGAGCTTCAGACAACAAAGCAAGATTCCACACTACTGTCGGGAAAGGCTTATTTCATCCTACCTACCCTACTCTAACCAATTTGGACCAGTGTTAGGTAAAATCATAAATCCAATGCAACCACTTGCTGAACGAATCAATTAAGATTTCTTTACAGTTAATGATACAACAAATGAAAGATGGCTTGTAAGTAATGTGAATGAAAATTGAAGCCATTATAACTTGTTGTTTGAAGATCAATGAAAGACATGGATAAAGAGAAATGAAATCATGCCAGGGATGAGATTGATTGTTGCAAACTTCTACCCACAGATTGATAGGATCATAAAATTTATGCAAGTTTAGATTTGTTGAAATAAAAGAATACGATACATGATTCACCCCCCCTAGGCCATCATTGTTTCCCTCCTCTTTCTGGTTGGCACACTCAATCATACTCACATCATGATCAATGGTGAAGCAAAATAGGGACAAATTAGAGATCATTAAACTAGAAATTGAGATTATCCCCATTTGTTGTTTATAAAATGAGAAAATATGGAATTGGTCTTTATTGAGCTTTTCATTCACCCAATCAAAGAAATTAGCAAAGTTGAAAGCATTATGCACCAAGGATGAAAGGAGATAAAATGCTTTACCATTTACTATTTGGCCCTTTCGAGACTCTGCACTGCATGATACCATAGAGGACTTCAAAAGCTGGGATGGGAGGGTGGATTGACAAATTAAAACTTGATTCGTATCACCTAAAGGTGTTAACACCAATCTTGCATGTGATATGGGACATTTTCTAGAGAAATTGGCAAGATTGAAACTAACCTCCCAAGAACTAGACTCACTATGATTAATCTCCTCTACCAAATCACCTTGATCAAAAGTATGACGGGGAATAGTAACAACATTACAAGAATCATTCCTTGGAGGCTCTTGATGATTATTGGGACACAGATTCCAGTTCGAAAGATGTGACAAAGAAGGTTCTAGGTCAATCTCGCTTACTAGTATATCATCATCATGTGGTTGCTCTTCTTGAGATTCTTCATTACATTCAACTGAGGATAAATGATCATCATGATTCATTTGATAAGGAAAAACATTTCTATCCTCACCAACTTGGTCTTCAACTACAATATGACCACATGATTGCTCTTCAACAGAATTTTTATTAATTTCCACCTTTTCTTCTTTTATAGTGATATGATCAAGGTCTAAATCCAGATTCGGATAGGTTGGATACTGACTCAAATTATCATCTATTAGGCAATGACTATGGAGTTCCTCTTCCTTAAGGTTCTTTAATGGACTCACAAATGGAAGGTTTAGCTATGGATGCTTCTTGATGGTGATCAGGTTCCCTTCCACGGATCAAATCCAGGATTTGCTTTGTGACTGCTTTAGGCAATAATAACAAAGTATCTTGTATGATTTGATTGATATCATTCTTAATTTCAGCGTGGGGTTTTGAAACATTATCCTCAAAGTACTCTGTAACATTCTTATGGATTGCAGACACACTCATAATTTGGAACATATCAGGAGAGGAATGGTCCAATTGAGAAAGCACTTCGCCAATATATTGATTATAATAATTGCTAGATTCACACTCTAAAGAATCATCAATGTTCCTACTCCAACTATCAATTAACAAATCTGTGAACATGTCATACCCAGTGACGGATCCTAGAGCTAAATGATCAAACCATAGTTGAACATCCCCTTGCAAGGATTCTCCTAAGGCTCGCATATAAACATCTTCATTATCAGCAACTCTAGATTCCATGTAATCCCAGAGAATGTCCAAATGACTTTCAATAAATATATCATTATTTCCATTGAACCGGGGCATCCTCCTAGTGTAATCATTTGGCATAGGATGAGGTGCTCCCGGTATTTCAGAAAAGTCAAAAGGAGACCGTTTGTCTTGCTTTTTAACAACTATGGTTACTTGGCTATAAGGCTTTGACTGGGAATGACTTCTAGGTTCATGTCGACTTACAGGTTCACTCGGGATGGTCAGGAAATTTTTATTGCATGGGTGAGGCAGTTGGTGGGTATCATAAAGATTGTGACAACTAGATTCATACCCATAATCATGCTTGATATCATCCTCATACTGGTATTCTGACCTCCATCTAATCCTTTCATTTATTTGTCTGTTAGTTTCAATCATGTTCTTGGTTACTTCCTTCAAGTGCTTCAAAAATACATCCGAATTCATTATGATTTATGGTATGCTCTAAGAACTTAAGATTAATAAGTTGGGTACGATCCTCAGTGCAGTCGCAGGGTGGAGTCGCCAAGTGAACCACACAAGTAATTCACCAATACAAGATATGTCGTATGGAAAGGTGAGGTATGTTGAACCAAGGTAGGCCTCTACCTCCCCGGCAACAGCGCCAAAATGTTTTCACCCACCTTCTAGTTGCCTGCGTGAGGTGGATCCAGGATGGATGGTAGAGGGGCAAGCAACTAAGGGGTGGAACCACAACTGCCTAGATTCCCAAATAGATGGTTGTCACGTCAATCAAAGTAGCCTTCGCTTTATGTTATCCTAGTCCAGGACAACAATGGGGGAGACCCAGATCTGCTCCCGACAAGAGAGATCGGACCTAGACACCAAAATAAGATCAGATGGGGCTTCAGGGTACTTAAGGTGCAAGGTGAATAGAAACCCTAGCTCTAGGGTTTAGGTACTAGCAACTGGTGGAGATGACCACTGTCTTGGGAAAAGTAACTGAGATAGGGTAAACAAGGACAAAGTTGGGACTATCTAGTACCTAGAAATCAGAATCAATGAAAGGTATTTGAGCTATCAATGAATGTTGGTAAAGGGAAAAGGTGTAATATCCCAAATCCCGATATTTTCTATTTCTAAGCAAAAAGGCTGATACAACTGGGCATGCAAACTGCCATGCAAAAATCCCTATTTAATAGGAAAAATTAGGGTTAGGGTTTGTGAGATAGAATGAACACTTACCACTGATAAGCCGGCTGGACTGCTCCGGAGAAAGTATGCAAGCACTGAGAGCTGGATCGGAGATGAACTGATCTCCTCTGCTTACGGTGAACCCCCAGCAGCAAGATGCCCAGTCAGGAAAGGATGACGCCCTCAGGGAAGGAGGTGTCCGATGGAGCTGTGGATTTGCGAGGCTGATAGCCTTTCCGTGCCGGAGAGAATGCCTGATACAAGAGTGATTTCTGAGTCCTCTAGGCAAGATAGCGACTTGCTTCTCAAAGACAGCTGCTCACGCCCCTGGAATCCCGAAATTGTTGATAACTGTGCCGGATGAGCACGGATGGATCTGATAATCACCGGGTACCGGAGTATGATGCTGATGATGAGAATGGTGCCTGAGTTTCAGAAGGGAACTGAGATCTGAAGGCCCCACAGCTGATTAGGGCTTTTCGGCTGAAAACCCCCCCTTTACGACTGCACACGTGTCCTTGCAACGATCTATACCATATGCTAGGTAACTAATGAATGAATGAAGAACAAGTGGTGAACCAGTATGGCTTACCCTGAATAAGACTAGGGCAGATGTTTCACTGCCGAAATCCTGTTAATTGAAGACTTCGTCTCCAACCCCAACTGCTGTGCTGCACGCTGTGCTGCTATCCAAGAGCTCCCAAAATAATCATAATCAAAAGTAAAGTCTCCTCTCGCTTTATCCTCTATTTATAAAGTTCAACTGCGCAAAACCTAATCTTTGACCTAATTAGGTCACTTTATCTTCTAATTTGCCGTTGACTTGCATGCATGCGGATGGAGACTTAAAGAGTGCATGCATCATTGAATAATGCTTGGATGGCATGCACGAAGGTGGCCTTTGGCCCTGGTGGCCCTTCTTGACCAAATGATGATGCCCTAGATCTTCTATGGATGGCATCAGTCCTCAGATGATTCCCTAGCTGTCAGTAACCGCTCGAACCCACAGGAATCACATAGGTTAGTGGTTTTGGGCCTCAAAGCCTAATTGGAAGAGGACATTACAAAAGGCCGAGAGCCTAATGGGAGCGCTAGCTAGGAGATCAGTGCTTTGTGTGCATTGGGCAATGGAGTCAGCAGTACACCAACGTTTCAGAGAACCCACCTGGGAGACACCTTGATCTACGAACCCAGAAAGTAGTTGGTCCAGAAAAGCTAAGGTACAGGAAACCTAGCTCAATGGATGGCTAGCGCTAGGGCTTATGAGGACAGATCTGTAGTTCTAGGGTCACCGGGAGGCTAATGGCTCAGCGTTGAGGAAGAAAAGAGGTTAGGGTGACTTGATCTACAAGCCCAAATCAAGAAAATCAGCAGAAAAATTAGATCTAGAAAAGTCAAAATTTGATGATGGGGTTAGGAGGCTGAAAACTGATTTTTCAGATCTAGGGCAAACCAGGAGGAATTAGCACAACGTTGGGGGTGTTCTGGAGTGCTTCGGTCTTGATCTATCAGCCTATCCTGTCAGATTTCAGAAAGAATCACTTCCGGAAAAGTCCAGTTTTCAGTGAGGGCGCTAGGGCAGATTCAATCAATTTTTCAGATCTAGGCCAAATGGTCAAGCAGTTGCACAGTGTTGGGGTTGATTTAGGTTGTGTGGGACCCGATCTATTCGTCTGTGAAGTCAGAAATCAGAAAAACTCAAAACCCTAGCAGGTCAATTTTTTCAGTGGGGGGTTATGTAGTTTTCTGTTGAAAAATCAGATCCAGGTCAATCTATGAGGAATTCGACCAGTGTTCCAGTTGATTTAGTTAGGGGGAGGCCCAATCTATGAAACCCAGAAATGGTTTGGAAAAAGATCTGACGGTTCCTTGATTATTTGATTTTTTAGGTTTTTATGGTTTAGGAGTTTTCAGAAAAATAGTTAAATTTCAGCAAGGTACAGTGGAATAAGATTAGAAAAGAAGAACTTACCTGTGGATCTTACCTACATAAGCTTTGTAGAAGTCTGTAACAGTTACGATTCTAGCTATCCCGATCAATCTTGGAAGATCCCCGTGATTTCTATGGCATATGCAAGCTCCAAGCCATCAAAGCGCCCCCTACCCTGCATGAGCAAACTTCAACCATATCAGATTTGTTAGGATATTTAGACACTTGGGAGTTAGTTAAGATCAACTTGTGTAATATATCCGTTAGGTAAAAGTGTGTTTCTTTAGTATGCATTTGTAAATATTCTAATCCGACGGTCACAACATGTTCTAGATATAGAGTGATCCGACGGTTCAACTTCTCTTAGATCATACCTACCATTGATCCGTGGCTTAACACACGATTGGTCTATGATCTCTATTTAAAGCATAGAGGGTCCTTGGCTATTTGATCGATTATGAGAAGCTCATGTAACTTTCTTTCTTTTGCATAACAAATTGCTCCAAGTAGCTATTTGGCTGGGGTCGTGGACTGTTTCCCTCTCGAGGGTTTTAACCACGTGACAAACATCGGTGTGTTGGTCTGTGATCCTTTTGTGTGAAGTGGTTTCTGAAGGTGTTCGGTCTTTTGGGAGTACCCTGTGTACCCGAACATGGTATCAGAGCTTTTATGAAGAGCCGCTTTCAGTTTTGATCAAGATTTGGAACCAGTGTTGCCGAAACTTTGAAAGGGTTTCTGGTTCTGGATTTTCTGTGCATTTTTGGCCTAGGGGAGCTGTTCCATTGCGTCCGGAGCATCGTTTCCATTGGAAAATAGTTTTTGTTTCACCGAAAACCGTTTCCGTTTGCTCCAGAAACACCCATTTTGGCAAATCTGAAGGTATAATGTTACGGTGACGGATTTGTTCTTTTTTAAATCTCTCATATTTTATCAGTTTATTATTAAATCTTTTATGTTTTAGTCTCGGACTGCGTATGCTCTTTGGCGTGCACCTTGCGCGATCACGGCGAATCAGAAACAGTAAGGGAAAGTTTTTTTTCTTGTCTTTTCGGCTACATATGCTCTTTGCCATGCACCTTGTGCGATCACAGCAAATCAGAAACAGCGAGAAAACTTGAAAACATAGACTTTCCGGGTAAGCTAACCAATATCTAACCCCATTGTGTGGAAAAAGTTTTTTTTGTTTTTGTTTTTCGTTTTTTTTTGTGATCTGCAGGAAAAGAAAGCAAGCACGGAAAACGAGAGAGGAGTAGAAAAAATATAAATAAATAAAAAATAAAAAATAAAAAAAAACCCTCTTCCTCTTTCCATACTTTTACATACCTTTTAAACTTAGCTCACTTGGTCCAAAGTTGCTTTACACCTTGATAAGTCTTGAGTTCAAGTCTTATCAAGCTACTTTTTAGTGCATGCAATTTCTATTTTCAAGTTACTTTATTGTAAAAGTGCATCTCACATAAATAAAATAAAATAAAAGTGAGTTACTTAAGTCTTTTAATTTATTGCCGCACTATTTAAAAGTCACATTATTGTAACAGTGAACATTACTTATTCTACAAAAGTGATTCATTTCAAAGCAACTTTATTGTAAAAGTGATTGTAAAAAGTGGATCTTGGGAAGAGGGGGCTTCTTTTTTTTAGTTGGTCAAGTTAATATTTGCCACGTCACTATTGGGGACATCTTCAACATTTTCTTTGATCAAGCATAACTTTATCATCCGGAATTAGTTTTAAGTGCCGTTTTTTTTAAAACCACATATTTTTTCAAGCACTTTGCATCCAGATAGTTATTTTCTGTTCTTTCAGCCATTATTTTACACTATGGCCGCCCCTTGTGATATTATACTTACAAGTTCTAACTATTTCTCATGGAAATCTCGTATGGAGGATGTTTTGCGAAGTAGGGGACTTTTCAGGATAACCTCAGAGAAAGAAACAGAACCCACTGATGATGATAAGAAAATTAAATGGGCAAATAGATGTGATGAAGCTCGTGGATTGATTGGGATGTCAATCTCTACTGATTTGCGATTCCACATATCTGGAATTGATGAACCTAATCTCACTTGGGAAAAGTTGGAATCTGTGTTTGGTAAACACAATGAAATTCGGGGTCATCAACTTGAGAATGAGTTGCTTTCCTTGAATCCAAATGATTTTTCATGCATTCAAGACTATTTATCTAAGTATAAAACTCTTAAACTATTATGTGCAGAATGCAAGATTAAAAAAAAAAAACAATGTATTTATCATATTCTTTCAAAACTTGGACCTGCATATTCTATTTTTGTATCTACATTCTACTCCATGAAAGAATCCTTGACTGCAACTAACTATCAAGAGCCTAGCCTTGAATCCTTTTGTGATTCCTTAATTAGAGAACAAGATAAGCTCATTCATCTTGGAATAATTAACAATGCAGATACATCTGGGAAAGCCTTATTGTTCCAACAGAAAGAAAAGTCCAAGCCTCCCAAGAAACAGGATTTTCGCAATAATAAGCCAAACAACAAGGGTCCCAAACCCTCTCAGTCAGCTCCGTTTTTAAAAAATGACAAAGGATCCAAGCAAAAATGAAAGAAGTCTGAGCGTCATTGCAATTTTTGTGGGAAAGATAATCATGATGAATCTAAGTGTTTTAAGAAGATGGCAGCCTTGGAAGCAGCAATGAAGAAGCACCACATCAGCCTAGATTCGTCTTCAGAATCTACATCTCATGGACATGCACTTTGTGCTTCTGGTTACTCTTATACTGCATCTTCTTCTTCTACTTCAAATGAATGGCTTATTGATTCTGGAGCATCTTATCATATGGCTAAGGATCAAACCATATTTTCTATTATGCATGAATGTAACACCAAACAAATATTTGTTGGTGATGATAGATCTCTAAGTGTTGTAGGATCTGGAACAGTTCCAGTAGAAAATGGTCATTTCAGTGATGTACTATGTGTTCCAAAAATTTCCTGCAATTTGTTATCAGTCTATCAAATTACTCATTCAAGTGAAGGTAAAACTGTGACGTTTACACCTCACCAAGTTGTAATCAAGGATTTTGAAAATCCTCAAAATGTCCTAGCTACTGGAACTGTTGATGATATTACCAGGTTATACAAATTTAACAACTTTGGGTCATCACTTTTTCTTTCAGTTTTTGTTGCTCATAGTGATAACTTGAGCAAACTTTGGCATGAGCGATTTCGTCACTTAAATTATCGCTCATTGCAACAACTATGTAAAGACAATATGGTGACTGGTCTTCCAATGGTATTTTGCAAGGATGGTGTTTGTTCCGGTTGTGTACTCGAAAAACATTATCGGGACAGTTTTGACAATCGTGCCTCTTGGCACGCCTCGGTTCCTTTGGAGCTTGTGCATAGTGACTTGTGTGGTCCTCTTCCATCTGCTTCTTTTTCTGGTTTCAAATATTTCTTAACTTTCATTGATGATTACTCCAGACGCACTTGGGTTTACTTCCTAAAACTTAAGAGCGAAGTATTTAACATGTTCTTGGCCTACAAGGCCCTTGTTGAAAAACAATCTGGTCATCAAATTATTAAGTTAAGATCTGACAATGGAGGAAAATATGTTAACAACAAGTTCACTACTTTTTGCACTGAACAAGGAATCCAACAACAACACACTGTTCCATATACACCACAACAAAATGGTGTAGCTGAACGGAAGAACCGCACTTTAAAAGAAATGGCTAATTGTATGATCCAATCTAAGGGACTAAGTCTTCAATATTGGGCGGAGGCCATAAATTGTGCAAATTACATAGTTAATCGCACACCCACTAAAGTTTTACAGGGTATAACACCGGGAGAAGCATGGAGTAAAATTAAACAAGATGTAAGTCACTTTCGTGTGTCTGGTTGTGAAGCATGGGCTCACCTTTCGGATGAAAAACGGAAAGCATTGCAGCCTAAAAGTGAAAAGTGCATATTTGTTGGATATTCTGAAGATGTTAAAGGTTATAGACTTCTTCAGCAACATTCTCATGATATAATCATTAGAAGAGATGTTAAATTTGATGAAAATCTCTTGGCCTGCGAGCCTAACTTGGCGGGTGTGCCATCTTTGGCCTGCGAGCCTAATTCGGTGATTGTGTCTTCTTATTCTTCTTCTTCCAGCTTCCTTGACAGTTTTCCAATTCCAGTTTCTGATGATGAGAGTGAGGATGAAAATCCACCTCCGCCTGCTCATGTTCCTCCAATTGCACCAGCACCAATACTTCCTCGATGGGTTTGTTCAACATGTGAAGCAGCTGGTGATCTTGCCGGTGATCCTAGAGATCAACGTCGAACACGTTCTCAGTTTCAGCGAGCCTCTTCTCTTTTGGCTCAA
>LPNX010063923.1:111277-137279 GCA_001517045.1 Pseudotsuga menziesii
GAGTCCTTGGCTATTTGATCGATTATGAGAAGCTCATGTAACTTTCTTTCTTTTGCATAACAAATTGCTCCAAGTAGCTATTTGGCTGGGGCCGTGGACTGTTTCCCTCTCGAGAGTTTTAACCACGTGACAAACATCGGTGTGTTGATCTGTAATCTTTTTATGTGAAGCAGTTGCTGAAGGTGTTCGGTCTTTTGGGAGTACCCTGTGTACCCGAACAAGATTTGCACATACAAAATAAAGAAACTGAATGCTATAAGACAGTAAAATGAAGTAATCATAGATTGCAACGAAACTAATGAAAACCCCCTGATCCAAGACGAAGAGAACCGAGCGAGTTGAGGCCCCCCTACAAAAACGCTCCAGCCAAAACGCCCTCCTGTAGACAAAACAATGATAGCCACGAAAAAAAATAGATCTCACGAGAATTTACACGATGCTAGTAAGCTGAAGACAAGCTAATCACCATTTGAGCACATCAGATGCAAAGCAAATCCAGAAAAATTTCCACAAAAAAAGTCTTTCTATTATTTAGATCCAAGAGCCAAAGACCCCTTACAAATGAGAAGCTCTCTCCTTTAAATAGAAATGAGAGAACCTCAATCATAACCAAATCCTAACCACTTTCAAAACGAGTGGCTAAGATTAAAAGATACAATCTTCTAATCAATGGTTGAGATGAGCTCAACATACAATACATGGATCAATATAATTATAATTTACCAAAGTGGACTTAAACCACCCAAATAAAGGTAACCCATTCAACAATAAATAAATGAAAGCACATGGTGGGTCCAATGAGTGTTTGACTAACTCCGTTTGGGTGTCCCCACGGCACAATAAATAATATAACAATTTAAAATTTTGACTTTTGTGCCTCCTTGAGGAAATTGTGGGTCTCCCAAAAAGCTCCAGAAAATATATAAAATTTGCCCAAAAATAGCTGCGGGCCCCATAAAATGCTGAAATTGCTGGAGAAGGTGTAGAAGACATCACTCTCATCATTGTGACTCACCCCATGCCATTTCTTTGCCTCAGTAGCCCAAATCGATTTCTTCAATAGCCATTTGATCATTTTTTAATTTGCCTCGGGAAACGTGATACTGCTAAAACAACCTCCTAGGGTGCTTACGTTGTCAAATTGAGCCCTCCAAGCTCTCTGGGATGGGGGTACAATGGTACAAACAAGTGGCTGCACCCCCCTATGCCCATACAACGCCCTAGGAGATCCAACTGAAACATCTTCCTGCTCAAACAAATCAATCTGTGAAGAAAAACTGCATCAGAAAAGCAGAATAAGCCTGATCACATCTGTAAGTGCCCGGAACTGGAAATAAACTGTCTCGTTGGACTCAGAGAGTCCCAATCCATCAAAGGTGTATACTCATACTCCTCATAGGTCTCTGTCTGATCATCAATCATAACCAATAAACAATATAACCATCTGTGAATAATCAGACACCAATAATAACTCAGAATAGATCAATCCGTTGCAAGTGTTAAGAGGTTAAACCATGCTCTACAACTCATTCACGTAACAAAATCAACAAGTAGTATCCATTTCATTAGCGGTACATTAACAAATACTTATAAATATTAGGCTTTATTTATTATTACTTAGACTTAGACTTTCAAGACTATACTCACTTCATAGCTGTAGCCATTTTGCTAGTGAAGGGTGAAAGGTGGAAATGACAAGGCTAAGGCAAAGGATGACCTCCTACTCAACATCATGACACTTTGGACAAGGAAAAGGGAAAACTCACTACAACCAATACTAGACAAACATCAACACAAGGAATGGCAGTGCCTCATCGATGGATGAGTTGTTTAGAGAGTGCTTATTCAACTTAGGCATCATGTCTACATCAATTTTGATCCAAGTTCATTAGGATCACATTTCATTATGTGGCCTTTTGGCCTATATGAACCCTTTGGGACTTCACCAGTGCTTAAAAGCACAGTTAATAGCAGCTTTCATCCGGGCCATATTTATTTTTAATAAGGTCAGCAATCCTTTGATATAACATTTTTTTAACCATTGCTTTTTTGGACCTTTTCTTATACTCTTCAGGAGTATTTTTTTTTAGCATTTCATTGCTCTTGCCCTTTTTTCCTATGTTAAGAAACACAATTTTACAATTTTCATTTTCCATGGGCGCATGTTTCATATTTCAATAAAAGTAGTACATGAGCTTTCAGTTTTAGCCAACAACATCTGAAGTGACTAGGGGGAATTCTTCACAGTGCCAAACATCGGGACAGCCAACCAGAATGATTTAGGCATACTATCCAACTTACCATAGGCAAGTTTTGTCACCAACTTAGAGCCGAGACACAATGTAAACAGGGAGGCTTGTCCAACAAAGATTCTAGCGGGGAAAAAGGTCCTCCATGCCATAAGTCAAGAAGTCAGTTGGGTTGAAAATTAAACTGGAAGGTAATGGATGGATGAAGACAATGAAATGATGGAGCCAACACTAGCAAGCCAAAACAATGGTGGGAATGACTACCTTTATTCTCCCTAAGGAGGGTAAAACCAATGAGTATAGATCAAGAACTTCAAAGCCAGAGTAAGGACATCAATACATAGTATAATATACAACCAAGTCCATATAAATATGACCGCCAGATCATGATACCACAAGTCAATATATGTCACAAGAATCAATATAAGAGCAATAATAACCACAACACCATATAAAATACTGAGTCATATCCATGCAATATAATCCATCTGAAACACCATATATCCAATGAGAAAATACTGATATATCACTGGGCATCCACTACTGCTTTGAAATAACATAAATGGCTATATCAATTCTCAAATCTGAGTGTCTTGAGACTCAGTCCTGGCATGGGAGAGTACAATAGTCCACTAATACAAAAATGATCCATCAGAAACGCTCATCTCAGCATCTCATATGTAAGAGATCTGGCTGAAAAATGTACTATGTCTGAAAAATAGAATATGGCAGCCTGGCTACTATTAAAAATATATATGCAAGAATCTTTTGAAGTCCTTGTACAACTTTCGCTTGGTAAAAATATGTAGTTTTTTTGCTAACATATATATATATATAATATTACTTCACCTTTTCACAATTTTTATGAAACTTCTTTTAAAAAGTTTAAACAACCTTTTTTCCAAAAAGTATATGTGAAAATTTTACCGTGTATTTTCTCTATATGTAGGTTGGTTGCACCCTTCTTTTGCTTCAACCCACGATTAGACTGGAAAACGACAAGGAGAAGTATGTCGGTGTTGATCACACATGTTTAGCCTCTGTACTCGCGACTATACAAGTTTTTTGGTGAGAAACCCTCCACTGTGTCAATCACAGTGAGTTTGTGGAGTTTCTTCCTCCTCTCTTGGGTGATCTACTCCAATTTGATCTCCTTTATTTGAAGAGGCTTAATCCTTCTGTAATACTGTTATATATATGCAAGAATCTTTTGAAGTCCTTGTACAACTTTCGCTTGGTAAAAATATGTAGTTTTTTTGCTAACACACACACACATATATATATATATATTACTTCACCTTTTCACAATTTTTATGAAACTTCTTTTAAAAAGTTTAAACAACCTTTTTTCCAAAAAGTATATGTGAAATTTTTACCGTGTATTTTCTCTATATGTAGGTTGGTTGCACCCTTCTTTTGCTTCAACCCACGATTAGATTGGAAAACGACAAGGAGAAGTATGTCGGTGTTGATCACACCTGTATAGCCTCCGTACTCGCGACTATACAAGTTTTTTGGTGAGAAACCCTTCACTGTGTCAATCACAGTGAGTTTGTGGAGTTTCTTCCTCCTCTCTTGGGTGATCTACTCCAATTTGATCTCCTTTATTTGAAGAGGCTTAATCCTTCTGTAATACTGTTACCTGCTAAGTCATACTTAGTTGGACTTCAAGTGAGTTGACAAAGCTTGAACAAGGTTACTTGTTCATGATCAGAGTTCAGAAGTTCATCAGGCCTTCTAGGCCCTTTCTATTATTTTTGTACCACATGTTCATACCCCCTTGGGGGAGTTGTAATAAAGTTTGCTTGCATGATGAATTTGTAAAGGGTTTGGCTTTCTAAGACTTAGACATCAATCCGATCATTCCAAGGTGTTTTTTTCCTTGTCATTTATGCAATGTTGAATAAGCGATGTATAATTTTCGAGTTTTTCACTGCTCCTCCAAAGCTGGAATGGTCATGTCTTGGTGGTTAAGCCTTAGGAGTTTATTACAACTAATGTGTCAATGTATATGAGCATGCTAGGCATTAATATTGAGTCATATGTAGTATGGACATGTGCTATGTCCCCCTAGATTTTTGTTCAATTCCGAGAAAATTATTTTTTCCCACAAAATTATGCCCTGTTTTAATGGTTTAATTTAAAAAATTGTAAGAGGCATAAAACATTGATCCGGAGACGGATTTTGGTGTGTGGAGGCTCGTTTTCACACTCAGAGCGTCTTCTTCACCCTGGGACCTACTTTTCATATGTTTTGAGCGGCTAAAACATCTCGTAAAGCATTATTTATCTAAAGGTGCATCAAAATGTCATTTAAATGGTAATAATGCGACATTTTGGGAATAATTCAAAGTTTGAAAAGTCAAAACGGGACATGATTAATGTATTGTTGTGACATGGAAATTTGTCCCCCATGAAGGTGACCCCAACTAGTCATTAAGGCGTCACTTTGGTTCATGTTGGGAGGACTAGTGAATACTTTCAAACCAAATAAACTTGCCCTCTTCCTCACGCTAGGATGGCCAACACTAGTAATTGGCATTTGATTGATGTAGAAGTGGCGAAGGAGGTGGAGTGAGGCCGCCTACCTCATGGGAGGTGGCACCTCCTCCATGGTGACCACTTAAGTTTTGAAGATGCGGCAACCTCATGGATTGGTGTTTGGGTGATTTCATTGGCGACTCATGGGAGGTGGCGAGTAGTTGGAGTGAGGTCGCCTACCTCATGGGAGGTGGTGCCTCCTCCATAATGATCACTCCACTAAAACACTAGCGCATCCCACAGTTAACTCAAGCAAGCTCCCACTCTAAAAATCTTTAAAATAACAACTTGATTGGAACACAAAAGCATACAGGAAGACTCAAGAAGTTGGGGCGGGAAGGTGGGCTGAAAAGACTGAAAACGTATATTTTCCTCTAGATAGCTAGGAATGATTAACCTTGGAATTTGATAAGAGGGAGAGGTTTTCACATCAATGATGCTTTTGATTCCATGACTAATCTCAACATGACTGCTTAAACCTGAGCATTGAATTAGACCATCCTGATTAACGATCAGATAACGGATATTATATAAATCAGAAAATTGCTCTTGATCAAGTTTTCTCACAACCATATCATCATCATGTGATTGCTCATCGAAGGAAGTTGGATTATTTTCAATTTTTTCTTCTTCTGCAAGGATATGATCGAAATCTAAATTAAAATCCATATGGCTTGAACATTGACTCAAATTATTGTCAATCAGGCAATGACTATGGATTTGTTCTCCAGAGAGGTCTCCAATAGATTCACTAATGATGGAATCAACTATGGATGTTTCTTGATAGTGATCATTTTGTTCTCACTCCCTATCTGTGCCTTCTTCAGGTAATGATGACAAGATTTTAATAAGTTCCCCTTCTATATCAATATCGAGGTCATAATCCTGAAGGGTTGAGATTTGTTCATTATCATCATTCTCTTGAGTTGAAGGGTCATTCAAAGGCACACTTAATGTGGGGTCAGGGGAGGAGGAATCGATTTGATAAGGGCAATCATCAATTATTTCATCATCGACACAATTATTTCCTGATTGTTCCTCTATGGACTCGTCAATGTTCCTACCCCATTTTTCTTTTAGTAAATGAGTAAACATGTCATACCTAGTGATGGATCCGGGTTTCAAATGGTCAAACCATATCTTGGAATTCCCATATAAAGAAGCACCAAGGGCATGCATAAAAACATCTTCATCTTCAACACCCTTGGATTCCATATACCACCAAAAGACATCCAAAAATTCTTCAATAGATACAGAATCGCTTCCCGAGAAACGAGGCAACTTTTTAATGTAATCATTTGGGATAAGATGAGGTGCCCCATCTATTTCAAAGAAGTTTAAAGGAGAAGGTTTGACCTTTTTCCTAACGACTTTGGTTATTTGAGATGGGTTTCTAACTGAATCTCCAGAATCATTCACCCAATGCTTTGGTTGGGTTTGATGCTTACTCATTGGCTCACTCGGGGTGGTTGGGAATTCTTTATTGCATGGGTGAGCATCATAAGGATTGTGATAATTAGACTCATACCCATAATCATGCTAAAAATCATCCTCACACTGAGAACTTAATCTCCATCTATCCCTTTCGTCATCTTTCCTTTTAAGCTCACTTACAGCTTCACCAAATTCTTGCAAGGGTTTGTGAAAAATTGGGGATAAATACGTCTAAATTCATTATGATTTACAAAATGGTTTCGCTTTCTAGCAAACTCGCGTTGTGGAGTTTGTATGGATGGGTTGGTCCTCTAGTGGAGTCGCGCCGTGGAGTCACAAGGTGAACGAATTGCCTTGTTCACTAGAACAGATAATGTCGTAGGAGAGGTGAGTGAAAATAATGTAGTGATTGTGAAAATTTAACAAATAAAATGTAGTCACTGGATTTAAACCGAATGTGATATGAATGATAAGAAAATAAGAGCATTCACAGACACCAAAGGTAAAAAAATGATCCAAGGTAAGCCTCTACCTCCCCAACAACGGTGCCGAAAATGTTATCACGAATCTTGTAGTTTCCCCGTAAGGTGATCCTATCCAGGATGGAAGAGGGGAAATGCAACTAAAGTCACAACCTACGATATCCAAAACCTCTGAAAGAACTCAGATGTCACGCCAGTCAAGGATACCGACACTTTAGACCCACTACATATTTTAAGCCTAGGGGGCGCCCCTATAATCAAGATGACCCTAAATTAAAGAATGCAAGTGGATAACCTAGGGAAACTTGATTAAATCTCTTAGTAGGGTAGTTAATTAGAGTTTTGCACAGTTACTAAGAGAAGACGAGTGTCTATGTGAAACGCCCCAATTTTACCCTAGGGAAGTGTTATCACCAACCTTGTAGTTGCCTATGTGAGGTGGATCCAGGATGGATGGTAGAGGGACCAACAACTAAGGAGGTGGAACCAAGACTGCCTAGACTCTCAAATGGATGGTTGTCATGTCAATCAAGACAGCCTTCACTTTATGTTATCTAAGCCCAAGACAACAAAGGGGGAGAACTGGATCTGCTCCCGATAGGAGAGATCAGACCTAGACACCAGATCAGATCAATAAGACTTGAGGTACGTAAGCTGTAAGGTAATTGGAGACCTTAGATCTATGGAAGGTGTCACTAAGTGTGCCAGGGCTTTGGATAAGGGTTTTAGAAAAATGAGGGTTGATCCAAAGTGGAACACAGGTGACTTATGGGGTTAATATTTTATCTAGGGTTGAGGTACTAGCAACTGATGAAGATATCTGCTGCCTTGGGAAACATGAACAATGCAAGGAGGGAAAGGACAGTGTTGGGGCTATCTAGTATTGATGGATAGACTTGATGATAGATGTGACAATATCAGAGATCTCAAGTCATCAGGGAAAAAACAGATTGCAAGGAAGAGAGGCCAAAGAGGGGCTAGCGCTAGGGTTGGAGATCAGTGCCTGTTGGACCTAGGGTAATGGAGTCAATATATTCCCAACGTTGGAGTGGACCCACCTGGGAAATGCCCTGATCTATGGATCCAGAAGGTTATTTGGCCGAAAATTCAGTTTACAAGGGAGACCAGCAGTAAGGTGGCTAGCGCTAGGGTTTGGAGAGGCAGATCCTCAGATCTAGGAAAATTTAGAGACCATCAGCTCAACGTTGGAGGGGAAATGGGATGGGGATGTCCTGATCTACAAACCCAAGTCGGAAAAATGCTGAAAAAATTAGATCTGGGAAAAAGTAAAAAAAATGATGAAAAATGTTAGGTTCCCGAAAGACAGTTTCTTAGATCTAGGGCCACTTTTCAGCCTTTAGCTCAGCGTTGGAGGTGATTTGGAGTGAGGAGGACCCGATCTACAAACCCAAGTTGTTATTTTCCCGGGAAAATCAGATCTCGGAAAAAGTCAAAAATTCAGTGAGGGGCGCTAGGGTTTGAGAAGGTAGTTCTTCAGATCCAGGGAAAACCATGCCAAACTAGCTCAGCGTTAGGGGTGAATTGGTGAGAGGGAGGCCTGATCTACAAAACCCAGCAGTGGTTTGTCCAGAGATCAAGCGGTTTATTTTTTAGTATTTTTTTTTATTTTATTATTTATGGTTTTTTCAGAAAAAATGAAGAAAACCATGTGTCAATGGGTTGAGATCCGGAAGAAAAGAATTAACCTGTAGATCTTACCTGGAAAACCTTGTAGATTCCTTGTTGATGATGATCCCTGCGATCTTGATCAATTTGAGAATCTTTGAGCGATTTCTATGTCCAGCGTTTTGCCCCAAGGAGTCAATGCGTCCTCTCTCCTGCACAACAAACGTCAACCATATCAGATTTGTTTCCGCATGAGAAAAAAACTAAATGCTACAGAAAAATAACAAGAGAAGATCATAGATCGCAATGACACTAATGAAAACCCCCTGATAAAAAACGAAGACAATCCAAGCGAGTTGAGGTCCCCCTGCAAAAACGCCCAAGTTGAAGTCACCCTCTTGTAAACAAGACAAAGATTTCTAAAAATATATAGATCTTGCAACAATTTCCCGAATGCTAGGAAGCAGAATACTTTTCAATCACCACCTAAAAACACCAGATGCAAAGGAAATCCAAAAAATATCCACAAGAAAGTTTTTCTATTAAACAGATCCAAGAGCTCAACATGAAATGAGAAATGAGAAATGAGAAAACTCAAATTCTAACCACTTTCAAAATGAGTGGCTAAGATTAAAAGATATAAATGTTCTAATCAATGGTTGAGATGAGCTCAACATACAATACATGGATCAATATAACCATAAAGTACCAAAGTGGACTAGATCACCCATAAAGCATTAGAGGAAATTTCAATTTAAAATGGACCTTCCAAAAATAATACAAATTCCATGTCATCATGTATTAGCCAATCAAAATGCTTTAAAATTAAAAAAGGGAGCACCTCTTAAACAATTTTTTAATATAAATTTGGGGATAGGAATCATAAAAAAACTACTTTTTTTGTTCGTATTTTCGACATATCTTCCACTGCTTTTACTCAAATTTTGATCGGGAGAGCTCGTTGGTTGGCATACTTTTGACGGGTCCCGCTACCCCAAAAACAAGAAATACTTGAAAAAACGGGATGATGACACGTTGTTTTCAGGTATTTCTTGTTTTTGGGGTAGCAGGGCCCGTCAAAAGTATGCCGAGTGGGTACTTGTTGGATGCGGAATTTAATTCCGCATCCAATGAACTCTCCCGATTATTCCGCATCCAACGAACTCTCCCAATTGAAATTTGAGTAAAAACACAGGGAGATATGTTGAAAATACGAACAAAAAAATAGTTTTTCTTTTTCTTTCTCCAAAATTAATAAATATTATTTTATTATTTTAACTATTATTTTATTAATTTTCCTTAGGAAGCCCATTTTGAGTTGAAATTTCCTCTAATGAGGGTACCCCACTCAACAAGAAATAAATGAAGCACATGGTGGGTTCATGGAGTGTTAACTAACTCTCTCTGGGTGCCCCATGGCACAATAAAATAATATAATATTTTAATTTTTTGACTTTATGCCTCCTTGAGGAAATCGTGAGCCTCCCAAAAGCTCCAGAAAATAATATAAAAATGCCCCACAAAATAGGTGTGGGCCCATTCAGGTGCTGCGACTGCTGGAGAAGGTGCAGAGGACATCACGCTCATCATCATGACTCATCCCATGTCATTTCTTTGCCTTAGTGTCCCAAATCGATTTCTTCAATAACCATTTAATTATTTTTTAATCTGCCTTGGGAAATGTGAACCTTCCAAAACAGCCTCCTAGGGTGCCTACGTTGTCCAACTGATCCCACCAGTTTCTTTGGGATGGGGGTACTATGGTACAATCAAGTGGTTGCACCCCCTTATGCCCCATACAACGCCCTAGGATATCCAATAAAAACATCTCCCTGCTCAGACACCTCATCCTGTGAAGCCAAACTGCATCAGAAAGGCAAAATGAGCCTGACCATTTCTGCAAGTGCCCGGAATTGAAAATAAGCTATCTCATGAGACTCAGAGAGTCCAAATCCATCTAGGGTGTATACTCATACCCTTTCCAGGTCTCTGCCTGATCATCAACAATATCCAATAGACAATATAATCACCTATAAATGACCAAATACCAATAATATATCTCGGACTATCATCCATCTGCTGCAAGTGTTATAAGGCTAAGGCATTCTCTTCAAATCATTTAAGCAACAATCATAACAAATAGTAGTCACCTCACTGGCGGTACATCAACCAAATACACATATAGTGTTTTATTTATTATTACTTAGATTAGACTTTCAGGACTATACTCACTTCATAGTTGTAGTCAATTTGCTAGTGAAGGGTGAAGGCTGAAATTGACAAGTCTAGGGCAAAGAATGACTACCAACTTAACATCGTGACACTTTGGATATGGAAAGGGAATACTCACAACAACCACATGCCGGAAAAACAACAACACAAGGAATGGCGGTGCATCACAAATGGTTAAGTTGTTCAGAGAGTGCTTATTTAAATTAGGCATCATGTCTACATCAAGTTTGATTCAAGTTCATTAGGACCATCAATTTTTATTTCCGTGGCCTTTTTGGCCTATATGACCTTTTGGGGACTTCACCAGTGCTTAAAAGCACAACTAACTACAGCTTTCATCCAGGATATATTCAAATTTATAAGGTCAACAATTTTTGGATATAGCATATATTTAACCATTGCTTTTGGGACCTTTTCTTATACCCTTCACGGGGTATTTTAGCATTTCATTGCTCTTGCCCTTTGCTCACATATGTTAAGAAACACAGTTTACAATTTACATTTTCCATGGGTGCATATATAAATATTTCCAATACAAGTAGTACATGAGCTTTCAGTTTTAGCCAACAACATCTCAAGTGACCAAGGGGAGTTCTGCACAGTGCCAAACATTGGGACAACCGACCAGAATGATTTAGGCATACAATCCAACTCACCAAAGGGTAAGTTCTGTCACCAACTCAGAGTTGAGACACAATCTAAACAAGGAGGTTTGTCCAACAAAGGTTCTAGCGGGGAAAGGTTCTCCATGCCACAAGTCAAGTAGTAAGTCGGGTTAAAACAAAACTGGAAGGAAATGGATGGGTGGAGACAATGAATCAATGAAGCCAACACTAGCAAGCCAACGCAATGGTGGGAATGACTACCTCTATTCTCCCTAAGGAGGGTTAAACCAATGAGTATAGATCAAGAACTTCCAAGTCTAAGTAGGGACATCAATACATAATACAAATACATCCAAGTCCATATATTTATGACCGCCAAATCATGACACTAAATGCTAGTATATGTCACAAAAATGATTATAAGAGCAATAATAGCCATAACACAATATAATAAATGTTGAGTCATAACCATGCAAATAATCCATCTAAACCATCATCCGTCCAATGAGAAAACACTAACACCAATTTGGGCATCACTAACTGCTCTGCAAATGACTAAATGGCTACATCAGTCCTCGAATCTGAGTGTCCTGAGACTCAATCCTGACATTGGAAAGTCTAATAGTCCACTAACAAAATAATGATCCGTCAAAATTGCTCATCTCAGCATCTCATATGTAGGAGATTTGGCTGAAAAATGTACTATATCTGAAAAATAGAATATGGTAGCTTGGCTACTATATATGTGATAACAGGAAGCATGAAAATTTGATCTAAAAGTAAATGGTGAAATTAATAAAAAATAAACACTCAGATTGATTTCTAGGTGTAATTTTAGACAATTGGAGGTGAAACTAGCAATACCTAGTTTGTGGAACTGAAGATACCCATTTCTCCCAATGAGGGCGTCTTCCCCTAAAGGAATGGCTTGTGCGTTAGATAGGAAAATGGAGTCCAATGGTCATGAAAATTTAAACTAGAGGATTTTAATTTATTTCCGAGCTGGGTTTTAAGTTTTAAAGCCAGCCGCAAACTAGATCCTATAAATATAAAAATTGAGGGTTTTAAAATGAGAGTTTCGCCAAAGAATTTTATAACTAATGGAATAGAGATTTAGAACAAGAGATTATGAGTAGATCTTACTTGAAAAATCTTGTAGATACCTTGCAAATGGTGATTTATGTTGTCTCGATCAATTTGAGGTGATTTCAACGAAGTACCAAGTAGAAACGATTTGTCCAAGTAAGGTAGCACGCCCCTCTTCCCTGCACAATCAAACTATTGAAAGTGATATTTTCTACGCATGAAAAAGACACTGGAGATGCAAGAAAATCAGGGTGCATATCAAAGATTAAAGATACTATTTAAAAACCCCTTGATTATCAAATAGATAAAATCTGTTTCTTACTGAAAAATCCAACGTAAATAGGATAGAAACAACATAAATGGATAAATATATATCTAAATGAATAATAAATAAGTGTTGATTTACAATTGCATTGTCTTGGGCTTTATAAGCCATTTTGCGTCTTTTTGAATAAGTCATGTCTTTTGACTTTTTATAATTAGTTAATTAATTATTAATATTAATTTATTTAATAATAACATTAATATTTAATATTATTAATTATGGTATGTTATATAATTTTTTATATAACATTTCCTTCGCCTTAGAGAAGCTGTCCTCAAAGCTTAGAAAGGACATGGCTTACGTCTGATTTTTTCTTGAACCATCATCTCTAGATTCTTTCTTTTAGTAATTGTGACACTTGATGAAATGAGACGATACGAGTTATGAATTCCACAGAAGAAATGTCGCATCGTCGCTGATGTGGTCCACCCGAGATCTATCTTCATCGAAGCTATTTGATGGCATTGTGGGGTGGTTCTTCTCGTTTGTTGCTTAGTATGTTGATTTGATGTTCTTACTTGTCTGACAACATAACTCTTTTGTGTATGTTCATTTTGACCCTGTCGATGGTCAAAATGACGTTTATAATTGGGGTGTCGATAGGGAGTTTTTGTTGTTTGCTTTTCTGATTGATTGAGTTCCTTTTGAACTGTGACGAAGTCCGAGTTTGTGTTTATTTCTTTTTCCTCAACTTGAATTTGTTTTCCGAAAGGTCTGGATGCTTCCTTCTAGATTTGTGCTACTTTGTTTTCCAGTCGATTGTTATTTCTATGAATCTTCTTGAATATGTTGTCTTGAGACTTTTTGTCCTCTTTTTTCTTCTCAATTTGTTCCTCTAGTTCTTGATTAACCTTCTTTAGTGATGAATTTTCTTTGTCCTTTTCCAGTGATTTTTGTTGGAGATCTTGAATCTTTTCTTGTAACCTTTGACTGCATTGAACTTTATCCTTTGCCTTCTTGACTTGCAGAAGTAATTTCTGATTATGATCTCTTAAATGAGAGATCTCTTCATCTCGTTCTTGAATGTCCTTTTTGAATTTATTTCTCGCAATTTCAAATTCCTTAGTTTGTTTGGTGGATTCCCAAATATGGTGTTTCAATTTGGTATTTTTTTTCCTTGGAATTTCAATTTGGTATTTATTAAGTCACTATAATGCTTCTCTTTGTTATTTTCAATTTGTAATTTTTTATTGCTTTCCTTCTAGTATCCTAATTCGCTTTCAAGTTTTTGTGATTGCAATTGTGAGTTACTTTGTTCGTCTTTCATAATAAAATATTTACCACATATTGGACATGCGCGATTGCCATTCTTAAAAAATGTCGGATATTGGAATTCCATCTTGCAATAAAGACACTTAGTCCAAAATTTAGATTTATATATGGAATCCATAATTTCTTCAACAATTCCACAATTGGCTTCAGTGACTTCTTCAATATCTTTTGAGACTTGATTTCCGCTCCTTTTTAGTATCTTTTTTGACTTGGTCTTCTTTGACTAAGAGCCTCGACTTCTTTGATGAGCCTTCCTTTGACTCTTGTCTTCTTTCCCTTTTTGTATAAAATAATAATTGTAATTGATATTGTTGCCACCTAAACACACTTGGCCATGGAAAAGTCTTCCAACCACTAGGTGTGTTCTTGAGAGAAACTATGAGTTTAGAACCCAATGACACCTCGATTCCAACTCCTCCGTTTAGATCCAATTCCTAAAAAGGTCAAGGGGGGTAGTCCCTATTTACTATGTTTCAAAGGTTGTGTTTTAGGAATTAAACGATTATTTGATTAATTTAACCTTTATGGCAATCAATCATGCAAAAAATGCAATAGTTTCAACTTTCAAATGACAAACAAATCTTTCTTTATTTGTAAACCAAAAATAATTGCAAGAGAAATATAGTATTACTGAACCAGTGCCTATCTAAATCGGGATGTGGAGTCACAAATAAAAATTACAATGAAATTGCCAAAATGCACAAATTGCTCTAAATCATTCATTCACCACAATAATCAAAAGACCAAGTTCATCAAATGTAAAATACTTTAAGCAAATGAACTAAAGTGTACGAAATGGGTTTGAAGTAGAACTGAACCAAATAAACGACAACTGCAATAGTAAATAAAATGAAAGATCGTGATTTGTGCAAGTGGTCCAATAGATTCTAATTTATTTTAAGGTATGTCTTCAACTTAGGGGAATTAATGTGTTTGTATGAGAAAATAAACCAACTAACTAATGTGTTTACCTCCAACCCTTATCTCTCGACTGAGAGAAATTGTTGGGTGTTCAACAAGAGAGCACAAGGCTCCCTCCTAGCTCCACAAGTCAGTCCCAAGAACTAGCTGGGTGCTCAACAAGAGGGCACAGAGTGCCACAAGGCCCCCAACGATCTCTACCCCTCTAGCTCCACACACTAATCCTATTTTTCTCAATCTTGCAATAATGGATTGAAACACCGATTATTCTAGCAAACTCAAATCTTCTCCCTTTCTTGCCACCCAAGGTCGAACCAACCGACAAGGGCAGTGAATATGTGGCGAAGATTGGGCAAGATTTATTTTAAACGAAATGAAGAATTTAACAATCATTAACAATGCAAGCCAACACAATATTGCAAGGATGGCATAGCCAAATCATTTGCAAGGTGTGGGAAAATAAAAATAAAAGAAAGAAAGATACAAGCCAACATGATTTTGCAAGGATGGCAAAGCCAAATCACTTGCAAGGTGTGGGAAAATGAAAATAACTAAAATAGAACGCTAGCCGACATGCTTTTGAAAGGATGGCATAGCCAAATCACTTGCAAGGTGTGGGCAAAAATTTAAAAAAAAAAAAATGAAACTTTAACTAATCTAAACCCACACCAATCAACAATTGCTTATGCAAAGGTGGGCAAGCCCAACTTCTTTTGCATGCAAGGATGGCAAACAAGAGAAACTTCAACTTAACATAAAATGCAAAATAAGAAATCAAGTCCAAGTGACTCTCTTGGACTTGTTACAATGGTTGAAATTGTAGCATAAAGAATAAGAGGAAAGAAGTGGGAAAACTGTGTTTTCACCCCTTTCTTGTGATGTACTAGAAGCTTTTCCTTTGAGGTAACCTTTGCACCCTTTTTGGCTGAAATTTGACAGAGTTTTTCCTTGTTTTGTTACCAACCTGCTAAAAACCAGAAAACAGAAAAATGATAAAATGTGTCCAAAATCACTTTGGGGAAGTTAGTATGTTAGTGCAATATATATACAAAATTTACACACAGTTTCCAAATGAATAATTTTGAAAGAACTTGAGTATAAAAGGGTTAAAATTAGTTTTGAAACACTCAACAAACTAAAATTAAAATGCAGAAATTTATATGTAAAGAAAGAGAAAATTGGTCATTTGTTCTTCAAGAAGTGAAGCAATGGGGCATCCAAACGAGGATTCCCACTTTTCAATCCAAATAACCTGCAATTTATAAGATTTTCACTACACAACTACTAGAAGGTGAGAATCAAATAATGAGCAAAGAAATCATAAACTTCAAACTAGAAAATATATGAACTTCTTTTGCTACAAGAATGAAAACTCACAAAATTTATGGAATGCAAATACCATAAATATTACCAAAGCAAATAAGTATGCTTCCTTGGTCAACCAAACTTGTGTAGCTCCTCAAGCATGGAAGCAAATCATCAATAGAAACAATGGACACAAGATTCCTCCAAAGATTTTGATTACCAAAGCCAAATGGCTGAAAATTACAATGGCCCAAGCAAGAGCAAGAGAAAGCGCAAGAGAGCAAGAGAAAGAATGCGAGCATGAGCAAGAGAGCGGGTGTGTGTGTTTGTAACCCAAATGAGGAGGGGAAGCCTCCTTAAATAGGAAATGAGTGAGGAGAGAGCCCAAGTCCATGCAAGCCACTTGTCAAAATGAGAGAGTGGGAACTCAAAGAGGGGAACTACTTCTCTTGAGGGCACCTCCTAGGGTGAGTAATCAAATAGAAATGGAGAGGAAACTCCCATCTAATATTTTTAATCTTCATTCTAGGCCCAAAGCGGGGGAGTACCAAAGTGGGACCCCTTGGCTTATTTTCAATTATCTCAATTTTCATGAAGAGGGAGGGTGCCCCCTCTTTGGCGACATCTTCATTCTTGTGAAACACTTGCATGGGGGGGTCCTTTTTTCTTCTAAATTCACTTTAGGAACATAACATAACACTTAGAAACTTAATTTTCCCCTTCTAAGTGACTTTAGGCACTTTTCCAAAAATGGCTTGCTAATTAATTGCCAATTTTCTTGATTTCCTTGACTGACTTTGGCAAATATGACCAAAACCTTAGCAAGACTTGTCCGAATGAATCCAGACTTTGCCCAAGGGTGTAGGGAGACTCATGCCATTGATTTTGAGTATCAATACCCCAATCTCTGGGCATTAGATGTCATTTAACCCTCTTTTTATTACAACATTTTTATACTGAGGGACATTTTTTAATCACCAAAAATTAAAAAATCCTAGGTAAAACCTAACGAAATTCCGCAAGACTCTGAATAGTGTCTAGCATGGTTACATAGAACATTCTTAGGCCTAAATCGCCTCGTGGACTCGATCATTAGAACGCATTTCACCAGTTTGGAGGTATTTTTGAGTGAAAAACTCAGATAAGTAAAATCACTAAAAATGAATTTTAATTATCTAAAGAAAAAAACACTCGATGAAAGGAATTCTCTAATGAAAAACTCTTAGGAAACTAAGTGATACAAAAATTAGACCTTCATGCTAATATATCATTACAATATTCCTCGTAGGGGTACGGAAATTTCGAGAAAAGATAAGAAGAAGAGTTGCCTCGCTTGAACAAACTTTATTAGGTACTTCTTTCTCATCTACCATGCACATGTTACATGGTTGGTCACCTAGTTGGTTAGGTGGTCAACAAATACAATTATCAAATAGTAATACTTACTAATATTATTAAATTAATAATAATAATAATAATATATTATAATAACATTTATTATTAAATAATAACAATGTATTATAATTATTATTTTTATTTTTTAATAATAATAATAATTATTATTACTAATAATAACATTTTTTTTTTGGATGAGAATTAAGGTTTTCTTAGGGCTTAAAACCCTAGGCGGATTGGATTGGTGAAGTCGAAGTGAGAAGAACTTGTGTCTTTGTAGCATGTTGGAGATATGCGTTGAGAATGGGGAGAAGGCACATCGGAATGGTCGTTGGAACTGGGGTGGAAGAAGCAGCAACATGAGGAGTGTAGGTCGTGGAGATGGAGAGGCGCGAATGCGGGAAGAGATGTGGAGTGGTGGGGATATAGGTGAAGGGAAGGGAAACTGCGAAGGTGGCGTGGTGGAGGAGGGAGAAGAAGAAATGTGGACGAACGGAAAGAATTGAAGAGTGGAGGCATGGGTATGTGTAGAGAGGAGAGGTCGGGGGATAGGGTGTCCACAGAGTATTGAGTGTCGAGAGCAGGAGGCGTTAGCCAGGGAGCAAGATGGGATGGGGATATTGGATGTAGGGTGGGCACGACATGTGAATGGATCGTTTGGGAGAGGTGGAGTGAAGAAGAGGGCGCGGGTCTAAGCATGGACCGCAGCGTGGAGCCGAGGAGAGGGAATGTAGTGGAGAGGGGGAGGGGTGATTGGTGGGGGAAGTGAATGCAAAGGAGTTGGTTGGAAAGAGTGGGTGTGGATAGTAGCAAGGAGTGGCGTTGAGGTAGCAGCGAAGTGGGACTTGGGAGGGATTGGAGTGGAAAACATAGGAGCATGGAGGTGGAAGTAATGAACGCAGGGCACGAGAGGATAGCGAAAGCGTGGAAGGAAGATGGGTGGTCAAAAATTTAAGGCTAGTCAAAGACCTAGTTTTGGAGAAACTCCAGAAAAATTGGCCAAAAGCCAGTAAAAATGCCCAAGAAGGGGCTCTGATACCAGTGTAACAGTAAAAAACCGTTTTACTGGAACTTCTCGAACTTCCTCTTTCGAAAATACAAATAATCCATGAATATATATAAAAGTTGATAGATAAGATATGATTATTACAAATGATTGCGGCCTCTTATATACAACTTAGGCATTGGCTTGAAAAGTCACGTCTTTTTAATATTATACCTATTAATGACTATTAATTATTATTAATTATATTTTAATTTATCTTCGTAATAGATTATGAAAACGTTTTCAAGAGAAACGAGTTGGGAGATCCACAAAAACTCGCCAAGACAAAATGCCCTCCTGCATGCAAAACACTATCTTCCAAAAATATTTGATACCCCGGAAAAATATTTCAAATGCTAAGAAAGATAAACTTTCCTATCATAGACAAGAACATCCCACAAAGAAGATCCAAGAATTTATGCAAAAATCTCCTTATTCAAATGTCTAGAGCCAAGACTACAAAGTTTCCCGATGGGATATAATGAGGAGATCACAACTCTTAAAAAGATTGAGAGTGTCCACATTCTAAGTTCTAACCAACGTCAATCCAACGGTTGAGATTAAAACATCATCAACGGTGAAGATCTTTTAATTTTACATTACATGGATCAACTTAGACAAATACATTTGAGGGGGGTGAATTACCTCATAAAGCCAATTTTTACAACATGATAAATCATTATTTTTGCAAGTTTGACACTTAGGGGACATGGGGGGCGGGGGGCGGGGCATTAGGGGGTCCCCCTATACATATTTCTAAAGATACAACTTGATTTACACACTTTTATTTTGTTTGTTTTGTCCAATTTCTCCCTATGGGGGATGTCCTCCCTGAGTGAGCCAAACAAATAATCTGGAACATCAAACTGACCGAAACTGATGCAAATATGTCCGTAGAGCCGTGATAAATCATCCAAAGAAATTCCCTTGCCATTTCCTTGACCACACAAGCCAAATCGATTTCTTCAGTGATATCCTAGTTCCTTTTCGAGTGGTACATCCTCTAAATATAATAATAATCATCATAACTTCATTCAGGATGAGAACTGGGGCAAACTGACTGCACAAAAGTGTCTAAAGACATAGTAGAATGGTACAAGTGAATACTCATACCCCCTGGAGCAATGTGGCGCCCTAAGAGAACCATAATAACTGTAATCTGTAATAAAAAATATGATCTAACCCAAGGTTACTTGGGAGCGGGAGCGGGAAGCGAAATTTTCAGAAGCTTCCGGTTTGGAAGCGCTTCGGAAGCGTTTTTTATATAATATATATTTTTAATATATTTTGATGCATATATGCCAACAAATGCTTGTAGAATGTTGAATTAGTCATGGAAAGCTTAAAAACATGAAATAAACCATAACATGATAAATCATAATACCATATAACATCATTCATCAACCATCAATGATTCAATCAATTATTATATACTAGTGAATTCGTCAAACATAGGTCCATTATCCATAACATCAAGTTATCAACCTTCCATCTTCATAGTTCAACTTCAAACTTCAAACTTGAATTGCCATGTAATGTTCACAAAATATACCATAATAAATATAAAAGAGTCAATGACTCAAGTTCTCGAATCTCAACAGTGCAGAAACTTGAAAGTACTGTAAATAAGAAAAGACAAGAAAAGTAGATTTTATGGATGTTTCCTCTTGCCACGGGAAATTTCTAATTTCTTTTCCTGTGGTCTATGAACAAAGGGAGCAGGATTTTCATCCCCAGTAGCCATCGATGTTGAGCGGCTTGAGCCGCATCCAAGACTTGGTCCTGCATGACCCCCCCTCTTCTTCTCTTCTTCTCTTCTCTTCTCTTGCAAAGTGATAATGAGGTTGGAGAAGAGGGCTTTATCCCCCAAATCCCTCCTTTCCTCCAAATTTATAGCATCATCACAAGGCAAAGCATGGAAACCACTGATAACAACCCACGCTGATGATATCTGCACTCTGAAAACTGAATCTCAGCCTAATTTGTGAAGCAAAAATATGGGCAAAAATCCCCATACATAAACTGTATAACAGTTCAAATCCGAGGTTTGTTGATGACCATACACTTTCACCTTACTCAAAGATTCTAGTATGATGGTTAATCCCCATAGTGACTAAGTAGGTACATTTGTATGCAAATCCTCTTAACAAGTGTAATAGTGAATGCATGCTACAAGGACACGGAGACTGATTCCTTACACCAAGACTTAAAGAAGGTAATCACCTATGTCCATGTAGAAAAAGGCACAAACAAAGCACTCCAAGACCTACCTTGAAAATAGGACCCATATGAAATTGGATGGTCACAAATTAGAAATAAGAGCATGCTTTGCTAGTGCCTATCATCCACATACAGATAGAAGGTATATTCTCGAGGGAATAAAACATCAAGGTGGACATGTAAACAAGAAATATATGTAATGGATATGAGTGAAATATATCCAACTAGAGGGTAATATATTTGAGCTTTAAAAAATAGTTGTTTAAATAACTTGTTTCCCACCTATGATAAGGTTCCTGAAATGTTTCCAAGATGAAAAATATTGAGAACTTGTAACCTTCCTTTCTCAATCATTTCTCATGCCTGTTTATGACACTAGGCCCCCATTTGGCCCTTGTCCTATTAAGAATACAACGATTTCTAGAATACTTACGAAACATTGTAAGATTTACATTCTGTTTGAGATGATTAAGAGACATTTCTTTTACCCTCATTCCAGTCAAAAATAAATTCAAAAAGCATTTTGTGGGTATTACTTTGAACCAACTATTTTTTGTCTCCAAAGACCACAGAGTCCAACTGTGTCTATCTGCTATCCAAGAGATTTAGCATAATATAGAATATTTTATGGTTTGATAATAATGTTGTCTAATTTACAATTTCAGATAACTTCAGGCATGTTCTTATACAATTCATCTCTTCTATGGTGCTTACATTTTGGTCCAATGTACATCTTCAATTTACTGAAACAAAAAAAATGATGAATAGTAATTTAGATGTTTGTAACATGCCTAGTTACCATAAACATAAACTAGCTGAATGCTAAGAACCTCAAGCTTATATATTGAAGAGTTCATATCAGATTCTTCTGATCCAAGTTCCCAAGATACACCATCCTCAGGCAACATCATGGACACTAAGTCAGTATCATTGTCTTGGGGAATAGAGGACTTTGTGAATAGTTCATCATTATTCAAACTACAATCTATTACATCCAAATCTCTTGAATCAGACAAATTCTCCAAGAGTCCAAAAACCAAATCGCGGCCCTTTCCTCTCTTCCGCGGGCCGTGAGCGTCGTTTAATGGGGGAAGCGTTGTAGCAAGCAGCAGGAAGCGTTGATGGAAGCGTCGGGAGCGAAGCTGGAAGCGCAGGAGGAAGCGATGGAAGCGTCGGCGAAGCGCGAAGGAAGCGTGCGCTTCCGGACAGAGCAGGAAGCAAAATTTTGAAGGAGGAATCGTGCTTCCGAAATCGCTCCGGATTGGGAGCTATCTAGGAAGCGCGCTTCTGGTTAGATCTCGTAGCGCTTCCTTCCGAAGCGAGCTTTCGGAGAGGGGGCGGGGGCGCTTCCCCACAACCTTGATCTGACCAATAATAAAGTGATAATAATCACTGATCATGAAATCTGGAGGCAAACTATGAAAATTGAAACTGCAGTATTGGTCCTGGGTATGTCTGTAGCAAATATAAGAACTGCCAAATTTTTAACCACCGCCTTGGGAACCGTGTTTGAGTTGGTCAACTGGGTTGACCAGGTCAAAATACCCACACTGAAGGTTAGATGTTGAACTCAGATGAACCCAGTGTTACCAACATCGGTCGAGAAATCGCCGATGTCCGAGAAATCGCGAGTTTTGAGAAAAAATCGCCGAAAAAATCGAGGCGATTTTTGCCCGATTTTTTTCCGATTTATCCCGAGATATTGCCGATTTTTTCGAGGCGATATTTTCTCGATATATTGTCGATTTTTTCCCAATTTTTTCTAAAGCTGAAATTGAATATTTTTGTATTTTTTTAAGTTTGCCGATTTATTGTCGATGTTTGCCGATGTGTTGCCGAGATATCCCGAAACGATGTTTCCTGGACCCTGCCGATTTTTTTGCCGCGCCGATGTTTGCAACACTGGATGAATCTACATGCATCCAAGGTAAGAACTGCTCCAAGATGTATATTAAAACCCAACTTAAATTATGCCATTCAGAATCATGTTGACAATAATAAATAATAATAACTATCAATAAGATATACCGGCGTCTTTAAGTAATCATTGAATCCTCTAGAAGTCTCTTGTATATGCCATGCTTACAAAGTTTAAACAATTTGCTAGTGTTGGTTGAAGGTGGAAAACAAGGCTAAGGTAAAAGGGAAATGACTTATAGTTGATTTTGACCATATGATCTCTTCGAATGATGACAACTATACACAACCACAATGACATATGCACGACAGATAACAATAGGGAATGGTGGTGTCTCACAAGTGGATGAGTTGATCTGAAAAGAGTCCATTCAACTTTAGCAACATGTCTACCGCTCACATCTAAGATAACAATCAAGCTCTGTGAGGATCTTTTCTAGGACCCTTGCATTGAGTACACAAGAAACTATAGTGAAGAGATCCTAGGGGACAGTTAGAATAAATTGTCCCTTACTCCATCTCACATCAAAACCTGTAGGCTCTATGAGGAATTAATCATTACATTTTAATAAGATGGCCAATAGTCTTTAGATTTTGCATTTATTTATCCACTGTTTTATTTGGGCCTTTCACAATTTCATTTCATAGCCATTTTTGAGTTGTGTCTAAAGACACAGTTTGCAAATTTATTTGAGGGTTTGCATTTCTTAGTATATAGCATATAACACATAATGCATGTAATGATGGTAGACATATTGCTTCAAGTTTTAGCTAATGCTCTTCTGGCAACTAGGGGGGAATATCCATAGTCAGGACAAAACATCAGTGGCAACCGACCAAAGAGGTCAAGGCTTCAAAATCCAACTCGCCTAATCTCAGGAACCAACACCAGCAAGTTCTCGTGGCCTAGAAGGATCAAGGATTCGACAAGTTTTGTAGCACAACTCATAGCCAAGACACAAAACAACATGGGATCCATCATGCATAGGGGTCAAAGTGGGAAAGATGATCTTAAATATCATAGGTCTCAGTCAATCATAGGTCATGGGGGGGAACTCAATTACGGCTGAACTTGATGGATGGGGACAAGTGATACATGGAACCAACAATGCACTAAGGTTCAAAAGTTGTGTAAAGCATGGCATAAGAAATAGTCTTCTACATCAGATTCTTTAATCATTCTCAACACAAGTTTAAGCATCAGTATACATATAATATAGACATAGGTCACCATAATTATCATAGCACAACAAGTCCAAGGTGTTAGTATACATCAGAGAGAAAAATCCTACCAAAGAGCCATATACCTGATCTCACCATATACCTGTCTCTATCTAATATGCCCATCTGTAAACTGTGTACCATATCTGCGGCTCTGCTCAAATTAACTAGGTCACCACTGAAGTCATTTCAAAGGACGAGGAGATCTCAGTCATGGCAAGGAAATACTCTGTATCTGCTGCTTAAAAAAGGTTTTGATGGCTCACGGTGTAATAATGATCCATGTTGTATCCCCATCAATAAGTTCGGCTCGGAGGAAAAGAGAATCTACATGCTGCCTCATGGTAGCACAACTACAATATATTTGTGATAACAACTCCAATCCATTCTACATATTCTTCGCTTGGAACCACATTGGATAAGGGTTTTGGACATACTCCTCGTACCGTCAGTTATATCTGGAGTCCCCTTACCTCCTATTTAATCCACTCATTAATCCACAATAATTTAAAATTACCCAAGAGACAATTGCAAAATATCCACTCCAACATTGAAACACATACATTTTTTTCGACTCCATTTAATTCAACACTAGTCCTTATTTTTAAAGTATAAGCTTTGCTTGGATAATTTATGTGTTGAATGATTTTATAAAAGCTCTTGTACTATTTATGTTGTCCTAATTTGTTCATCTTAAAATTCTCTTGTTTTATTATGGTTGTTAAAAAACTCCTAAAAAACTCATTCATCTAAACCACTACCACTAAAGCTTAATCACCCTTAGCAACCAAATAGGTCTACCCCCCTTGGCTTCGTTAGGAGTTTGCCTAAATAGAGGAGTCAAGATCAAGTGACAGTACTTGACTCGAGACTTGCCCCAAAGGGCACACTTAGTGTCTTGAAGACTTTTGCCACGACAATCTACCCCCCTAGCTGCGTGAAAGGCGGCAACAAATACCATGTTAAAAATCAAAGCATAGGCAAAATGAAACTAAAAATATGGAGCATCTCTCATGCTCTTCTCACTATTAAATTGGAAAATATAGCCAATACAAAAGCTAGTTTTTTTACCATGTCTTCTCCACTAACTCCAAAAACTAATAAATGCAAAACTACCTATCCATATGTGGACCAATCCTAATTGTTTATGGATACATCATTAATACTAAATAGTGGTGGTAGTAATTATGACATTCAATAGTTTTTACGAAGAATTTGAAATGTGAGTCTCTTTCCTATTCCATATTAATAGTCAAGATGGTCATATTGCAACACATTCCTCTTGATCTTAAACCATGGGTCAAATTATCCCAAATTCATTGTCAGCAGAATTAATAGATTTACAATAATGTCTAGCCAACATGGATTCAGCCAAAAAAAAAATTCTAATATAGAACTAAAGCTTTAGAACATTCAATTTCAATGCATAGAATCTGCCAATATAGGATAGGCAATGGTACCATACCACTAATCTAACATGACAACGTTCTCCAACAACATATTTATCTCCAACTCGATACTACATCTTCTCCATATTGACATAGTGAAACATCGCCAAGGAAACTTCATCAAACATCATTGAAGTTCTTCAACTAGTTTCAGATCATCAACCATGAGATTTGATACAATTTTAAACTTCAGGTATAACCTTGATTCTTGATAAATCAATCAATAAGATCTACATGAAACTCAATCAAGAAACATGTATACACATTGCATAATCTAGACAATAACGTAGAGATTCAATGAAACATCAAATTGATTCAACTCACAAGGTACACATTACACAATGATATTGGAGAGTATTATTTGTGTTATAGTTCACAGTTTAGAATCCCATCAAACCTAATCTAAGATCCATGTAAATCTAACTATAGTTCCATACATGTAAATTGATATTTAAGCTTCCAAAACTCTTGAGAATCTCTTTGCCCATTCCACTTCTTCTTGCTCGTGACTCATCTTATGACTTCTTTTAGTTCCATCCATTCCTATTTCATTTCTTCGTACTTTGTCTTTACTCGTATCATTAGAGGAAATTTCAACTCAAAATGAGCCTTTTAACTTTTATTCAAATTCCATGTCATCATGTGTTAGCCAATGAAATTTCTTTAAATTTGAAATAC
>LPNX010063923.1:137576-154808 GCA_001517045.1 Pseudotsuga menziesii
TTGACGGACCCCGCTACTTCAAAAATAATAAATACCTGAAAAAACGGAATGATGATGTCATCATTCCATTTTTTCAGGTATTTATTATTTTTGAGGTAGCGGGGTCCGTCAAAAGTATGCCGAGTGGGTACTCGTTGGATGCGGAATTTAATTCCGCATCCAACGAGCTCTCCCGATCGAAATTTGAGTAAAAACACTGGAAGACATGTCAAAAATACAAACAAAAAAGTAGTTTTTTTCTTTTCTTCATCCAAAATTAATAACTATTATTTTATTAATTCATTTTAGGAGGCCCATTTTGAGTTTAAATTTCCTCTAATGTTTAATACTTCATATCTTTTTTTTTGACATCCAAAAAAGTGCAATACTTTCTATCATTTACAAATTGACATTAAAAAATTCAAAAAAAAAGGAAAATGAAAACATTATGTGAAGAATTTTGATAAAGCATCCTAATGAGATTCATTGAGATGTTCCAAATTCCTTCTCTTGTATATGTGACACAATACTAAAGGTTTCATTAATAACGTCCATGCCATGCGATAGCATAGTAGTATAAAGAGCAAACATCAATTTTTTGGTTTAATTGAGTAGAATATTTGGACAATAACTCTTTTAGTTCTCATAAATTTTGAGATTTGTTATCTATTTTGCAAGTCTGGTATATATGCTTCATATATCAAGCAATTGGGAAAAGGCTCACAGATTAGTTTTGTATATCATTTGAAGTAATACTATGCCTAATTTAGGGATTACTAAGTAGGCCATTAGGCTTTGAAACCTCCATAATCCAATGTGTTTTCATTGTACTCAATTTAGGATAAACCAAATGTCTATTTTCATTATCAAGTGGCTATTGCAGTAGGAATAGATTACCCTTTCATAATTGAATTTACACTCTTGGCATAGGGTTCCTCAATTTTTTACTTCTTAGAATTTCCATGCACTTTATAAAGGGCCTTTCCTAAGATACACAAGCTTATTGCCACACAATTTACATGGAATTTTGCCTAAATATCTAAGTCCAATGTCTATAGTAATTTAGTATAGCATTCTTCTGTCATTTGTATAATGTAGAAATACAAGTTTCTGTTTTTGGGTGTAAAGAACATATCATATTCAACTGACTCTTATTTTTGAAACAACAGGCCATGTTCAAGAGTTGTTGTTTTGGCTTCAGCAGCAGAACACTTTGGGAATCTTGACTTCAACGATCTAAATTTCAATTTTTCAAGAGGTTGTCTTTAAACAAGCCAGGATTGTTTCTCTTCTTTGAATATACATGCACAAAACTATCATATAAGGTAACATCGTCAAATACTTTGATTGTCATATATAATCATAAGAACTCAAAGTTTCACAAAATGTTTACATTTGTTGTGCCCAACTCATAGAGCATAGTGACATTCAACTAGCACAATGCAACTTCTATTGAATAGTTGCTTCAACCTTGCTTCCTCCTAGTTGTTTATAGTTAATTCTAGAAGGTCATCAAGCTCAAGTATCCTCCTAAAGAGACTTTGGAAGACCCTCAAGGAGGCCAAAATGCCATAGGATAATCATGATCTATTGGAAAGTGAGATAAAGACAAACCTTTAATCCATACAAGTATTTAGCTCATCAATGTTAGAATAATGTCGACACACAAATATATATGTATACACATTAGATGAGTTACTTTTTCAAATTTCCTAGATTCACGTATCCTGCAATGCAAGAGATACTTGAATTGGTTACAACTTACATGCCCTCTACAATGTAACAAACATTTTTAGAAAACTTGGATCAAACCACCTAATAATGTCCTAATGCTTCTTTACTTGAGAAGGGTTGGTCCTACATCATCCAATCATGGAGTAGGTAGGTAAGGTCTCTAGCATATTTGATCTTATGTCAATGTTACTAGGTTGGTCCTGAATTTTCAACATTGGAGTAGATAAGTAAGGCCATGCATTAGTTTTCGAAGATAAGGGGAAACCAATAAAACTCAAGTAAGATCATTCAAGTCTTTTCCCATGTTCAACATGCAAGAAGACCTTGTATTCAAACAAACAATAATACATTTTTATAATTCAAATATGTAGTGAACATGTAATATTTGTCAATAGAAAGAAATAAATTATATCAATGTCCACAAATGACAAAAATAGTTCAATGGGAGTGCCAATGGAATCTCCTACTTGTAAAAATAAGTAGGAATAAAAACGAAGAGTGCAAAGGGGTTGTAAAAATAAGTAGGAATAAAAATGAAGAGTGCAAAGGGGTAAACCCAAGAGAAATAATAGACAAAGAAGTAAGAGGAGAAGCATTAATCTACACTAGAGAACTTGCGAAAGAATCAAAGGAGATAGCATTTTCATTGCCCACCATTAAGATACAACTGCATAACTGAGGATGTATTTTCAAGAATTGCATGGGCCATGAGGCCCAAACTAAATTATCCTGTGGAAAAGATGGGTTCTCCTCACTAAATATCTCCTAACATAAAATATCGATGGGTTCTGTTATCACATATTTTTCAGATGGGACCTATCTCTCATTTTTTCTAGAGCAGAATTCAGTTTTGAGCCAGTCCTTACCATGAATGTTGTTTCATATCAATTAGTATCAAAGGATTTGAGGATTATTGCACTTTTCAGCGGCTGGATTAGATACAATAGAAGAGCATCAAAGAGGATACCTTTGTGATTTTTGATCCCTCATTCCCTATCATACATTTTAGATCTTGGTTCAATGGGATTTCATGCTTATCCTTATGCAATTGAGATCTCATTTTCCATGGCCCACCAGAGTTAGCAAGCAGATACTTTGTAGCTACAATTCAAAATCGACCGACTACTTGCATGGTGGGAGTAATTATAGTATTCTAATAATTCCCCTTAATTACGACCGCTAAATAGACGATCAAACTGTTGCTTAAAACATACTTCCTCTAAGAGATTTCGTCAAAAACAATGTGAATGCATGTTGGTCTATATCTCAGCTAGCCATTAGAGGAAATTTCAACTCAAAATGGGTCTTTTAACCATAATTCAAATTCCGTGTCATCATGTGTTAGCCAATAAACTTGCTTTAAATTTGAAATACCGTATAGGTCTTAAACAAATTTTTAATATAAATTTGGGGATAGGTATCATAAAAAAAACTACTTTTTTTGTTCATATTTTCGACATATCTCCCTATGTTTTTACTCAAATTTCGATCGGGAGAGCTCATTGAATGTGAAATTAAATTCCGCATCCAACGAGCGAGTACCTACTCAGCATACTTTTGACGGGCCCCGCTACCCCAAAAACAAGAAATACTTGAAGAAACGTGATGATGACATCCCGATCGAAATTTGAGTAAACTCACAGGGAGATATGTCGAAAATATGAACAAAAAAAGTAGTTTTTTTCTTTTCTTCCTCCAAAATTAATAAATATTATTTTATTATTTTTCTTAGGAGGCCCATTTTGAGTTGAAATTTCCTCTAATGATTACAAAACATATTCATCTTCTCCTTCTTTGCTTCGTAGCTTCTTTATTTACTTTTTGCTCCAATCTTTGAAGCTTTCAATTGTTTTCTTCTTCTTCATGCTCCAAACTTTAAACTCTAGATATCTCGTCTTCATGTTACTGTTTGGCTATATCCTTTTCTTCTTCTTGCATCTAGGATGTGCGAAACTGCACTGCTCTTTTTCAATTCTATAAGTCTGGTTGTAAAACCAGTGATCTACAACATCGTCAATGCTGCCTTTAACACCTACAAGAGATTTGTTGTTGATTTCTTCCTCCATCTCCTCAACTGAGAGCATTACTTCTTTTGCTTCTTCAGATTCTACCAATACAAATATATTGTCCTACAATCTTGCACACTCAAACTTGTCAAGATTACAAAAAATATCATAATTAGAACCATGTTGGTACTTTTCTTTTTGCTCTTCTTGGAGAGCTTCCTGATCTATACTCAAGTCGAGTTCAACATCTGCTTTAGAATATAGGCTTTCATCTTCAACTTCTTTGGGATTTGCAATCCAATCCTCAATAAATGCCAAATATTCCTCAATATTTGTTTCTTCATTTTTTGCTTCAAGGTGTTCATCTTCCTCAGCTACTGCTAATGTAAAGTCATCTTTATGTGCATCTTCTTTATGTCTTACTTCAATTAAGACATCATCCATTTGAACTTCTTTGTCAAGAAGGTTAGCCTTCCAAACAACAACTTATCAATGATCTTCTTTGTTGCTATCATTTGTAATAACTCATCACAAGATAAGTGATCATCATCAAATTCAACTTCAAGTGCTTTAACCTTTGTCTCAAAGAGGCCATTCGCTTTATAATCTTCATCAACAATCTTCTTTGTTGGATCTACTCTGTCATCATACACTGCTACATTGGTAGTTTTATTTTCATCTTTATGACCTCCATCCACTTGTGTTTCTTCACAATGGGATTCACCAACAACTATATGCTCTTGCTATGCTATACATATAGAGTCTTTAACTTTAAATTTGTTTCTATAGATTCATGTTCATTTTCATGAACTTCATCATGCTCTACTTCACTCATAGATGCCAAATATGCTACTACAGATTCGTGTTCAATTTCTTGAACTTCTTCATGCTTTGCTTCACAGATGCCAAATTTGCTGCTACAGATTCATGTTAAATTTCTTAAACTTCCTCATGCTTTGCTTCACTCACAGATGCCAAATCCACTGCTACATATTCATGTTTGATTTCTTGATCTTCTTCATGCTCTACTTTACTCATACATGCCAAATCTGCTGTAACATATTCATGTTCAATTTCTTGAACTTCTTCATGCTCTGCTTTGCTCACATATGCAAAATCTTCTGCTATAGATTCATGTTCAATTTCATGAACTCCCTCGTGCTCTGCTTCACTCACAAATGCCAAATCTGCTGCTACAAATTCATGTTCAATTTCTTGAACTTCTTCATATTCTGCTTTACTCACAGATGCATGCTTTAGTGTGGCAACTTTCTGCAATATGTTGCTCCCCCTTTCATCAAACTCCATAGGTTTGATGAGATCATCAAATGCATTAGCCTCATCTTAAAAGTCTCCAAGATATGATGCCTCCACTCTTATGATCTATCCCCTGATGTCTCTGAGCTTGTTGAAAAATTAACTCTGAAGGTCCTCTTTATCAATGTTGAAAAAGTCAGCATCGACAAAAAGTCGGCAAGGGCCCTGAATACAACTTCTCGGCAACATCGGCGAAAAAATCGAGAAAAATCGGCAAAAGTCGGAAAACATTAAAAAATAGAAAATACATTCATTTGTTTTAGAATTTTAAACATATTAAGCAACGATAACATCAGAAAAACACATTGGAACATAAATATGAAGAAATCACTGATATCTATCATCATCATGTAGTCATGCCAAATATAAAATGATACATCAAAGTCGATACTGAATCTTGAAACATCATAGTTGTCCAATCAAAGACTCAAAAGTATAGAAAGTTTAAACAATACAAAATGACATCACATATATAAATGTATTTGAGGAAAACTAGCATCTAGCTATCTAATATCAATTCCCTCTTCCCCTTTTACGGGAAAATATCATGGGTTGTTTGTCAGGCCTGCCCATAGCACTAGTAGTAGCAGCAGAAGGCCCTGGACTTGCATCTAATACCAAACACTAAGTGATGGATGGAGGACTAGATGTATTAATCGGTGCAGAAGGTGTTGGCGATGCTAGCACATCACCCTCCATGGTGTCTCCAACCTCCTCCTCCTCCTCCTACCCCTCCTCTATCTCTAGCCATGCAGGTGACTCCTCCTTGATAGGAGTCTCAATCTCCACCCTCCACTTAGACAATTTATCAATATTGTCCAAGGAGATTGCATTTGCATCTAATTTTTTCTTTATCTGTGTCATCCACAAGTGGAGATTGTAATGGACATACACCAAGTCATTAAGACGTGTGAACTCCAACCTGTAAGAGGGTAATAAAAAAACTTTATGAGTCTAGAGGGTAATAAATTAATAAATCATAATATCTTAGAGGATCATAGATTCATAAATTGCATTAAACATGTAAATTTTAAATGCAATTGATTTGTTGAAATTCTAGGTTCTAACCTTTTGTGTCTCTTTGCATGTATTTTTTCAAATACACTCCAATTCTGCTCACATCCCAAAGCGGTACAGGTTTGGCTAAGGATTATGATGGAAAATTTCCGTAAATTTGGTGTCCTCACACCATAGGTTCGCCACCAAGTGGCTACACCAAACAAGAAAGAAAGATAACTAAATTACATTTCAATACATTCAACATTGGAAAACTAAAATAGGAAATAAATATAAATAAATCACAATTCATCTTTCAAATAAAGGTGAAAACTTAAAACACTCTAATAACTTACCTGGCATGAAATCAGTGTTGTCACGAATAGCATCACCAAAGCTAAATACTCCAGTACCATCCCGATACACCTCTATCTCGTGATTGATTGCATTGTGAGTCTCATAATCATGTATCATCCTCTGAATACAAGTGAGGAGCCCCTCCAAAACCTCACTATCAAAATCAAATTGCATTTGTAGGCAAATGCGGGGTTGAGGAAGAGTCCTGCTGCATGAATGGGTCAATGAAGCATCACGGTCCATCGACTATCAATCAAGTCCCATAACAACATGTGCCTGTTGTGCCCTGGGGTACTCTTTTCGACATAATAATTTCAAATGGTCCCTTTGGCCCTATCCATGGCCTCATATAAATATCCCATTGCAGGCTTATCACCATCAAGAAGTCTCAAAACCCTTACTAAAGGTTCACTCACCGAGCACACTTCCTCCACTCCTTCCCAGAAGGAATCAGTGTACACCAACTTGGCAATGGTTTTCCCATCCTCTCTCTTGCTGTAAGGACAATCACACCACTCATCAGAAACAAACATTTGCTTCAACTCAAACTGACATTGAAGCAAAGACTGAAGAGTAATAAATGTGGTTGCAAAACGCTTCAACTCTTTTGTTTTTGTTGTGCCTCCTCAAGACACTAAGAACAAAAGCATGGTTGTAAATGAACTTGGGGATGCTTCTAGCTTGATCAATCACCACCTTGATAAAGGGAATTTTCCCCATATCCTCCAACATCAAATCAATGCAATTAGCTGCGCATGGAGTCCAAAACAAACAAGGGTACTTATCCATAAGCATCCTTCCAGCGGCCACATACTTAGTTGCATTATCTGTAATAACTTGCACAACATTGTGCACCCCAATATCCTGGATGAAACCATCCATCAACTCGCATAAAAGTGTTGCATCTTTTACATGTGCCAATGCATCAAGTGATTTTACAAACATGGTACCTCTAGGACAATGTACCAAGAAGTTGATAAGGGTTCTACCCTTACCATCTGTCCACCAATCTGACATGATTGTGCATCTAGTTCTCTCCCATGACTGCCTGAACTTTGTCAACCTAGCACCAATGTCTTTCTTTTTTGCTTGAAGGATTGGGCCCTGCAACTCCTCGGAGGTGGCACTTTTATACCCTGGGCCAACTACTGTAATGGCATCACACATAGCCTGCCAAAATGGATTGTTTTTAACAATACTGAGAGGTATGTGAATCCCGTAAAGACACTTCCCCATTACCCTGTCCGCTTCTACCTTTTCCGATTTCTTTACAATTGACTTGATAGAAGGTTGTGATCCTGCTCCTGTTCGTGCAATAAAATGGGATGAGAGCCCCACCCTCTCGATAGGTGAAGCTGTGGAGCCCCTCCCACTACCCTCACCGATAGTGGTAGATAGAGATGCACCTACACTTCTTTCTTGGCCAAAAGCTGCAAGCTCATCTTTGTTTGCCGCGATCTCATCCTTCTTTCTATTTTTTTCATGGATGGTATCATGGGTAGATCTCATGATTTCTAGGGTCACTGCAGTACAAAGGCCAACATCATGGCCAGGCAGTTTGGTTAGATGGTATTTCAACGTGTTAACCCCTCCTGACATGTGATGCCCACATAATTTCCAACTCAAATTTTGCCTATTTGTTCCATCCTCGAGCTCACCATACTGTCGAAATGGGTCCAATACCTTTGGCATTTTTGCAATTGGAATGACAACCTCAAATGCAACCCTAGGGCACAAAAACACAAAAAAATTACATTAAACTCCATTGGAAAAAAATAACAATATACTAGCTTAAAAAATCAGACCTCTAAATTTAGATTTAAAGCCATGAAAGATAAGAAGAAGAGGGTGGCTAAACAATTAAAAAAACAAGCATGCTATTCCATTCTAATTTTTTAAGTCCCCCTTACATTGTGACTGCTTTTCATATTTTTGGGCATGGAATGCAATGTCAAAATAGGAAAAAAAATAGCAAAGAAATATGCAAGAAAACTTTCAAACAATCCATGGAAAAGATAGAAAAACAATGGGATAAAATGTACATACCCGTGAGGAATTTTGAATACTTGCTCCACAAAAATCTTTGATAGAGATGGTAAATGGTGTTTTAAAGCCTCCAAAGTTGTTGGTGGTATCCTCTTGCCCTTCTCACTCTCTTCCAACAAACCTCTTTGTCAAATGACCCCCCAAAAATTGATTTTTCCTCTTAAGACATGGATTCAAGTGGCTGGGCGATTTTTTGGGTTGACCTGCGCTTTTTTCGAAAAAGTTGCGATTTTTCCTAAAAAGTCGTGCCTCCACGAATTTTTAAAAAAATTGCGACTTTTACTCGCCAAAAAATCAGCTCGGAGTAAAAGTCATGATTTTTCGATGAGGTTTTCAACACTGCTCTTTATAGTTTTGGTGATGTGTGATAAAGAGGACATGTAATTTACCCCTTGTGTATTTATGTATAAAAGATGAGTTGTATGTAAATAAATGATGTTTTGTACTTTATTGTATTGGGTCTCACTTAAAAATATTTAATAAATAAAGTGAATTATTATTAGATAAGAGTGCATTAAATGAGAACCCTAGATTTTGTAAAAGTCATCTCAACCATAAGATTAAGTTGGTTAGAGAAGTAGTTACATCTTTTAAAGTATAAAACTAGGGTTGAGGACAAATTAGAGATACCACCATTAATGAGGAGAGAGAGAAGATTGAGACCAAAGGAGATAAAGAGAAAACCCTTGACACAATTCCCAATGCAAGCAGCAAAAGGTACAACCGCATTAATTGCATCCTAAGCAGTTCGTACAGCCACGTGTGGGCACAAATCCCGAGGAAGAAAGTACAACAACAGTCTGACAGGATGTACGACATTAATTGCAGGCTAGCACGAATCCCAAGGCAACAAAAATCAACAAAAAGTACAGTCCATACCACACATGTGACAGAAAGTACAATTACGTACAACACATGTGTGAGGCCGTACATTGATCATACAGCAGAATGTTGGCACAGATTTCGAGGTATTTTGTTGTTTGTTTTAGTTTGGGTGAATTTGCCAGTAAGGGCTAGAAGAATATTTTTTCTATGTGTTGTTGGAAAAATTTCTGATTTTCTCCTTTAATGATAATTTCTCTTTCTAGGGTTTTCCCCAAGAGTGGGGTTTCGCTCGGTCTTAGACCAAAATTTCCTGTGTATTCATGTGTGAATGACTTACTTGAGTATTGGAAAAGTTCTTGATCTTGGTGGTTCATATTTCAAATTAGGATGTAATTTTTAATCATAAACCCTAGTTTGATCAAGTGTTCGACATAATGTGTAAATGAGAGATTTCATGTTTATGTCTAAATTTCTTCAGAGCCATCTTTTTTGACCCATGACTATTCCTCCTGGTAGTTCATCACTTTTTTTTGTCGTTGACTTCAGACTTCAGCTTCCTTCTCTTCAATCCTTCATCATTTCTTCCTTATCGACCCCTAAAAAATATGAGTTTGTTTGGCGCCCCCTTAATGCAAGATATTCTGGAGTTATCGTCTCTTTCTCTTCAACTCAAGATACAACCCTTTCTTTTATATGCAGGGTTTTCAAGATCTCATAGGTCTTCAATCTTCCTTACGCTCCAATTTTTTGGTTTTACTCAATCATAAAAGTTCTTCTTTTTAAAAAATTTAATATTCTCAATACCAAAAATAAAAAAGAGCTCCTCCAACTTCACACCACATAAATCCAAACACTTTCAAAATAAAGTTACCACTTAACCTGTTGAAATATGATGTGTACTTTACTTAAAATGTCTGCAAAAGGACATGGCATGAAAAAAGTAAAGCCTTTTTACTTCTAAGGCTTCATATCATCTCTTATTTGAAAAAGGCAAACTCTTCTTTTTTAATTTATTTTTTTACAACTAAATATCACTCCTTTTAATATAAAAGTTGCATGACGCTGACTTCCATTTTCATGAATCTTTCACATGATGTGCATCAATTTAAAATTCTTTACGAAAAATACCTTTACCTCTTTCCATGTGATTTTCTTCTTTAATAGATTGTTCAACCGGTGGCTAGCTTCTCTTCACGCGGCTGTGTTGTCTTTGACACTTTGCATTCTCCTTCACGCCTTCACTTCACATGGATTTTTCAAAATTAATCGTGGTCGCACCTTGGGAAGGGTTTACCCACGACTAAGACTAAAAAAAATATTTTCCCCAGTTCCCTCACAAATGGTCGCGACCAATTCAGATCTGGTCACACCTAGGTATATTGCTTACCCACGACCAGTCTTGATTACTTCGGATCTGTAGATTTGGAAGCTATTTAGGATCCCACGTTCGTTTTGTGTTTCAGAGTTCAGTCTCAAACTCGGATCTTTTTTCACCTTGCTTGATTGATTTTATGTCATGATCACGGCCTTCTTCAGGATGGAAGAATATTTCACAATACGACAGATCTTTACTTATCTACAGTAGTCTTCTCCGTAGATTACAGGTTTCGGTTGGACAATAAATAATGGAGAATCTGATCTCCTTCAATGGATTTGCTCTTGGAGCAATGTGCTCTCCAAGAGACTTAAGCCTACTGCTTGCATGGAGGGAGTAATTATAATATTATAACATGCATGATTTCATACGCCTTTCAATAACCAGACAAAATGTTAATGGATATTGGATCACTAAATGTCCAATAGATGGCAAATTACTACACGTTAACCACTTCACCTAGGTGTTAAGAGTAGTAATGTCGTTAGTTAAGTCTATGTTAGTTACAGTCAGTTATATAGTTCCATGATCGGTTAGTCGGTATTGGCTTGAAAGGTCAAACATGTAACATATATATACAATTGTACGATAATAGATAATCAGTTCAACCCTTCGTAGTTTGATAGTCATCTGTTTCGGCTCTCCCCATATTTGAACATGGTATCGGAGCAATGCAGTTGATCCAAAAAGGATTTAAACCCTGGGGGAGAGCCGCTTCAAAGATTGGAGAGTAGTTTGAGATGTTTGCCTTGTCAAAGCAACAAATTTTGTTTGGATAGCTGATTGGATTTGTTAGTGGTAGAAAAGTTCGTTGAGGAGTCGTTGAAGATTTGCAGCCCCCCATTAGAAGGAAGTCTCGATAGTAAGATTGCAGAGCCAAGTCGGAAAGAGGAGTCGTAACACAATATGCGTGCCGTTGCGTTTTTAAAAGGATCGCTTCATCAGACTACAGTTTGTCAACCAGTTCGCATTTCTATTCCATGATAAAGGTATGAAAACAAAATTTGTCATAAGCCTTTCCAATTCAATTTATTAAAAGAAGTTTTCTTTTAATATATTAATTGATGGCACTAATTGATGGTAATACTTGATTCATGGATAAAGGAAAAGTATGAAATATAAATCGATTTTTATATGAAAATGATATTTTTATATTTTGGTGAGAGAAAGTTTCATAAGAAGATCCAATCCGTGAAGAGAGAGCAAGAACTGATTTCTGAGAATCCATTTTAAGAGTTATGAAGAGAGAGTCCCATTCGCATGAAGAATTCAAAGAGTCGTGAAGCGGTAGGAAGGTAGCAGTCCGTTTGTAAAGAATAATACCACATCAATCCTTGTGCAGAATGCAGCTGCTTGAGTTCAAGCCACCGATTTAATTGAGAAAACAAGCCTTTTGCACAAATTGAAAGCAGTTGAATACTCTATTACTGCAATCCACAATTGGTTGAAGCTGTCAAGACGGCGATAATGGAATTCTGTCCTGAAAATTGTTGCATAAGAGACAAAATTCTCAAGATCTGGAAAGGTATGTATGTGTAAATAGAAAGAAAAAGTTCATCCTCCTACTATCAAAGTAATGAAAGAAGATCGTTGCAAGAAGGAAAACTGTTGGAGGTCCTGCGTGAGAGTGAGATCACATGTAGATTCTGCTTAGCATTGAAGGAATTCGTTTCAAATTTTGTTGTTGTGCATGATCAAGATATGAGGTTTTATTCCATATATTTGTTTCTTGCGAAGCCATGTGTGGCAAAAGTATCTCACATACTTATGTTGTAAATTGTCATCGTTACATTGTGTTAGTATAGCATTGTGTTGGATTGATTCAGATAAACCTCATAGCTAGAGTACTTTCCTAGGAAACTGGCGAGCATCGTGTGTAGTACCTAGATGTTGTGATAGATGGAAGTATGTCCATAGGGTTGTTTGTAGTTCAATCTATGTACCAATGATGGACCAAAGGTACGGTTGGTTCCCAGTCGGTACATATATGACAGTTTTTTGTTTTTGCAGCAGAAAAGATGCATGGAGAATGTATTGGTCATAATGTAATTGGGCATATGTTGTATTGAGGTCTATGATCAGTTGTACCTTACAACTTTCAGTTTTTGTCGAGTTTTTGGTACAAGTTGTGGTGCCTCGTCATAGGCATGTTTGTGTCCCCATTTTGTTGTAAGCATGTCTGTTGTATGCTTGTTCAGTAGGCATACTTGTAGTGCTAAGGCACATGATATCATAGGATTTGATACTCTCTTAGAGAGATTTGTGTTGTCAAGTTGTGGAATAAACCAATGTTAGTCTAGGTAACAGGGGTGACAAGTGTACTCATAGCCTAAAACTTGATCAAGGTCGAAGATAAGAAAAAATAATCTTCGATACAAGGTGATTAGTTGATGGACCAAATATATTGCCAATAGTCATTATGATGAAAGCCCAAAGATGAAGAATGAACCATTGTTAGAAATGAACATTAGTAACAAGCATAAGCAAGCCTAAAGAACCCGATAAAACATTGAAGAAGAAAAAGTATGAAAAGTTTGTAGCATTGAAGAAGAAGAAAAAGAACAGAGTTTGCAGCAGCGTCATGAATCAAAGTTGAAAACCAACAGTTTTTGAAGTTTTGTTAAGTGTTTGTAATCCTTGCTGAGAGATAGACCAGCATGCATTTGCATTTTACAAATTTTCTATTAGAGTATCATAATTAAGAAAGTAACTCTCGAGATTAAGAGGGAGTGCTAAGAGTAGTAATCTCGTTAGTTAAGTCTATGTTAGTTTCAGTCAATTATATAGTTCCATGATCGGTAAGTCTATGTTAGTTTTAGTCAATTATATAGTTCCATGATCGGTTAGCCGGTATTGGCTTGAACCGTCAAACATGTAACATATATATACAATTGTATGATAATAGATAATCATTTCAACCCTTTGTGGTTTGATACTCATTTGTTTGTTTCGGCTCTCCCCATATTTGAACACTAGGGTGCTAGAATAGACGGGTACAAAATTCCATGCATCTCTTTATTTCCCTAAGCATTATTGTGCATGTATTGCAACCTAGAGGGGGGATTTTTAGTATTTATGAGCAATATCCTGCTCTCTTTGTGTAATAACCACTCTATCTCATCATTTTTGGAATTTTCCACACTAGTATATATAACCAACATGCCAAATTGAGTCATCGTATTAATGCAATCATACAAGCAAAAATCGGAGGACAAAACCAACCAAAGCTCTGAACTTAGGGATCACCTTGTTATATTGCACTCTAAAATCTAAAATCCTAATGTTTATATTTTCACATATAGTTATTATGCTTATGCATTGAAAAATTGCTCTAGTGTGCTTAGAAAAACCATAGGATGTGTAGGTACTTACACCGATAGGTATTTATATTTTACAATTTTGGGTGGACTAGGAAGGGTCCTCTTCCTTCCAAATTTGAAATAAACAATTATAAAAATATATATATCAAAAGTATCTCAATTTACATGTGATAACTGGTAGTTGAGGCATGGACAACGGGTAGTTTGTGGCACTTAACTTGTGGCCTATCGGTGTTCACTGACCACAAGCTATGTGACTGTGCTAGTTGATATGATAGAGAGACAACATGTAGACATGTAGATGACAATGCTTAGAAAATAAAAATTGCAAATGTCATTCTTGTTACAACCATTTTTGTGAACTTCCCATTCAAAACCACAGGAGCCTCAAGGACACCTTCACCTTAATATAACTATCAAATTTGCAATTGTCAATCTAGTAACCCCGTTGCAACCATTTTTATGAGCTTACCATTCAAAACCAGAGAAGCCTCAAGGACACTATATAAGTTTGATATTAGAAACATAACCAGAGCCTTCGAATTGTGTTCATTTATTTAGAATAACGCTTCTTTAATTTTTGAATTCCTGATAAAATGGTTCACTAATTTCACCTCTCTCCTTAAGGTGTGATTTTTTGTTATATGTATCGTTTGGTCCGCAAACCTTTTTGGAATGTTTCCTGGCAGAAAGGTCAACTAGCAATATTGGCAACACTTGTGCGAGTCTACCAAGAATAACTAGGAAAAATCATTACGTTTTATTGAATTCTCATAGGTCAATATTTATTCAGACCAGACGGAACAAGTTGATTAAGTTCAATACATTGTTTTTTTGGTTGTATCTTATGACGGTCGCAATAGGCTAATGCACATCGTTGTATAATATGAATGAATGAATCATAAACACAGGTTACAATCCTTGGATAGCATATGGGCAGTCGAAACTTGCAAATTGTCTTTTCTCCTTTGAACTGAGTAGACGATGCAAGGTGCGTGGATTACCGATTACTTCTAATTGTATGCACCCAGGGATTGTTGCTACTAAGGTGAAGCACCCTTACCAAGCTTTGTTCTTTATTCATTCTCCACAGTGCTGAGATTTTGCATAGTTTTCATTCAAAGCTTTGTAGAGGTGTCACTTTCTATGTGAATTGTAACGTTTATTACACCTGCAGCTAATTAGATATGTGCTACCACAAGCATTAATAGAAGATTCAATACCAATGCCTAGCACGAGATCAATACTCCTCAAACTCATTGGAATTCGTGTAAGGTTCTTCTCTTATGTGTAATTCATATGTTATTAAGAAAAATATTCACCACGTTTTTCTCTAATATGGTATTAAGTTAAACATATCCATATTTTTTATAAAAAGACAGTATTTAAAAAAAAAATTAAAATGAAAAAAATTACCATTCCGCTCTACTTCAAAATAACTAATTACAACAAAATATCTTTTGTTTCATTACATTATTCTATTTTATAAGATAAAATTTATATAAAATATTTTTATTATGTCCTTTTAAAATAAAATAAAAATGTATCATTCAACTCAATTTTCAAAGAATTAAGATAAACTATTCTTATTGTTGAGGTGGCATTGTTGAACTTAAAAATGCTTATTTTCACATTTTAGATAATGAATAACAACCCATAATTAACCATGATAGTATTGTAAGTACTCATAATAATAAAAAATTAAAAAATTTATTTTCAATATAATATAAATGTACTCTTAAACTACTTCTATACTTTTGAATGTATATATAAAGTATTAATTTCAATGTTTCAAGTCATGGCTAAATCATTCGGAGTCGGAGGAAGAGGTCACTCCGCAAAATAGCGATGATATTAAAGAGTTAGAGGATAACAGAAAATTAAGATATTATAAGGAGGTGATCAACCCTTATTTAGAATATCAAAAGTATCTCTTTTATTTTAACTAAAGAAAAGAAGCAAATCAACATTGCTTAAATAAAAAAAACTCTCACCAGGTCCATAGTGAAACAAGGGGTTGGACAATTCCTAAAACGCCATGGGATGTCATCTTTGAGACACAAAGAGAATTGAAGATGAAAATTGTTTTTGTTCGACTTAAAAAATTTTATTTTCACGTTTTAGATAGTGAATAACAACCCATAATTAACCATGATAGTATTGTAAGTACTCATAATAATAATAAAATCATAAATTACTTTTCAATATAATATAAATGTACTCTTAAACTACTATACTTTTGAATGTATATATAAAGTATTAATTTCAACTTTCCAAGTCGTGGCTAAATCATTGGGAGTTAGAGGAAGAGGTCACTCTGCAGAATAATGATCATATAAAAAGAGTTAGAGGATAACATAAAGTTAAGATATTATAAGGAGGTGATCAACCTGTTATCACACAAAGTGTAGCTACCCTCTAAAGGTATCCTATCTGGGACAGTAGAGGTAAGGTAGCTAATCGGTGACACCGCAAGGGCCTCGTCCACTACGGGTAAAGGGTAGTTGTCACACCGGACATGCTCTTGTCGCTTTAGATCAATCCAAAGAATGACCAAGGGGGAGACCCTACTAGATGATGAGGGGTAGCACACCTATTAAAGACACTCCTAGGGTTATGCAATGGATGAAAGAGGAGAAATAATGAGGAATCAAGTCTAGATCTAGAGAATAGATGTGATATAGAAGGTTAGGGTGAAGTTGGGTAGGCTTAGAAATAAGGGAAATTACCCAAATTAATGAAGATTGTACCACCAAGAGTTTAGTAACATAGATCTAGAGAGATCTAACCATATAAAATGAAACCCTTAGGCAAAAGTGGACAAAGTGGACCCAAAAGAGTAGACCAGGGTATCAAATGGCTAGATCTAGTGGCTTGAAGGATAGATCTGTGAAATTGAAGTGGGTTCAAGCATACCCAACTGATAGATCTGAAAAAAATGGCCACCCACCCAAGGAGGGCGTCCCACCTAGAGCATTAGAGGAAATTTCAACTCAAAATGGGCCTCCTAAAATGAATTAATAAAATAATACTTAAAATAATAAAATAATATTTATTAATTTTGGAGGAAGAAAAGAAAAAAACTACTTTTTTCTTTGTATTTTTGACATATCTCCCTGTGTTTTTACTCAAATTTCGATCGAGAGAGCTCGTTGAATGCGGAATTAAATTCCGCATCCAAAACTACTTTTTTGTTTGTATTTTTGACATATCTCCCTGTGTTTTTACTCAAATTTCGATCAGGAGAGCTCGTTGGATGTGGAATTAAATTCTGCAT
>LPNX010063923.1:154815-210573 GCA_001517045.1 Pseudotsuga menziesii
GACTAGTGCTAGATCCTAGGGAAAATGGAGTCCAATTTTTATGAAATTCGAGATCTAGGTTTATTCAATTATCTCCAAGTGGGTTTTGATGGTCGTCATAAAAAGCTCATCGGATCTATCAGATCTACAAAACTAGGGTTTGAAAGAAAGGGTCTTGCTTGAATTTGGATGAAAATAATGAAAACAATACTAACCTTGCAGATTGTACCTGAAAATACTTGCGGTCTCTTTGTATGTCAATGATCCTTCCACTTAGTTACAATTTCGAGCGAGATTCGACAAGAAACAAGAGAAAAATTCCTAGTGAAGGTAGTGCGCCCCTCTTCTCCACCTGCAAAATCAAACTACCGAAGTGAGATTTGTTCATGGATGAAAAAGATAAGCTACATACATCATCTACAGAGAAAAAACCAATGCACAAAGTAACAATTGAAAGGTCCTTGAAGATGAAATCATTTTCCCAGAGATGATGCAAGACACCTTATCAATCTCCTCCAACCAATTTGCTACCTTGCATAGATCAATACGATCTCCACAGAAAGTTAATGGGTGTGTGCAAGAAGTTGAGAGACCTTTTAGATGCAATGCTACTTTTAGGAAGCATGCTCATGATACAGAAAAACACAACGTGCTCACGTTATGTAATGCTTGATTTGGTTAAGCTTGAGCCTGACATGTCATATGACACATAGGTTAGGCTAAGCAAAACGCGCATGCGTTTTATAGTTACAAAATGCGCATAGGTTTTATAGTTACAAAATGCACACACATTTTATAGTCACAAAACGTGTACGCGTTATGGAGAAGCAAAACGTGCATGCGTTATGGAGAAGCAAAACGCGTTTTGGAGAAGCAAAACATGCACGCGTTTTAGAGAAGCAATACGTGCATGCGTTATGGAGAACCACAAAAAATGGTTTTAGTGCATGGCTAGGGAAATGAATAAAAACAATAGTTTTCATCATCAAGACTTAGGACCTATAGTAATATTTTAGCATCATCAAGAACAACATCTCAAACAACCATGCCTAACCTCCCAATAGCATAATTTTTCTGTGTTGTAATATGGACACCATTAGGAGGTTTTAAGAACTAAGTATGGGTCATAGTCCCTTGACCATGCTTGAGGGAGGAAACTCAAGACTTATGTCCTAAAGGTAGATTTTAAGGCCTGAGGTCCATGAACAAGGCATTGAACCTGCACATAGGACTTTCGCATGTGATATTTTGCATTTAAGAGAGAATATGCAGTACATTAGAATTCTCTTAGCACTAGAAACATATCCGTAGACATGGTCGATAGAGAAAACCTAGTCCTTAGGCCCTAAAGGAATCCTATAGACATATAGGGCCAAGAAAAACACCCCGAACAAACATACATGATCTCTTAAGGGTATCCTCAACCTTTAAGTTGGGATATGGCCATGATTAGGATTTTTTTAGCATTAGATATGGAGGATAAGGTGTTAATCATGGTTGGTACATAAAGCTTTAATTTTAGGTTGTAAGCCAACTTTTAGGGCTCAAGGTCCATGAATGACACCTTGAATCACCATAGATGACCTCTCATGTTGATATTTTTGTTTCGAATGGGGATATGGGAACCATGAGGGGTTTCTAATACTATGTATGTGTCTTAGGACCTTAGACATAATAAGGGAGGAAACCTAGGCCTTAGCCCCTAGAATATGCTTCTATCCATATAGAGCCAATAATGATGTGTTGAACAACCTCAATAGATCCTTCCATGGTTTCATTTACCTTGAAATGGGGATACCAGTGCCATTAGAACATTTTTAGCAATAAGTACAGATATTAGGCCCCTTCACATGGGTGGGGGGGAACACTTGGTCCTTAGGCCTTAAAGGAAGTTATTAACCATTTAGGGCAAAAATTGATGCCTCCAACCCCCACACATGACGTTGAAAGTGAATCATTTGAATCTTAATCAGGATATGCATGCCGTCATCATTTGTTGAGCACTAGGTATGCATCTCAAGGCCATGGACATAGTCAGGGGAGGAAACTATGGCCTTAGGCCCTAACTAAAGCTTCTATGCATCTAGGGATAGGAAGGATCCTTTAAAAAATCACACATTCCATCTCATAGGTATATTTGGACTATAAATATGGATGTTAGTAGTATTAGGTGGTTTTGAGCAGTAGGTATGGGACCTATGAGACATGTTTGAGGGAACATGCTCATTCCTTAGGCCACAATGGAATATTTGAGGAGCCCATGTTAATGAACAATTCGTTGAAGAACCACAGATGACCTACTCAAGATATGCTTGGTATCCAAGAAAATATGCACATGCCTTTAAGAGGTTTTGAGCATTATATATGGGTATTAAGGCCTCAACATGGTCAAGGGAAGAAATACAAGACTCGATCTCTAAATAATATTTATAGTATCTGTGGCTACATATGTGCCATACTCACTATCCCTATATGCCTTAGTCACTAGCCCTCCCTGCCTTTGTATTTCCATCTCTCTCTATCTCTATGTGTGTGTGTCTTTCCCCCTTCTCTCTCTAACAACCTCCCTCTCTCTCTCTCTCTCTCTATCTCTATGCGTGTGTGTGTGTCCCTCCCTCACTCCCCATCTCTCAAAACCTCTCTCCACATTATTTATACCTCCCTCACTATCCCTCCCTACATCACTCTCTCTTTATTATCCCCCCCTCCCCCCTCTCTCGCTGTTTCTCATGCCTCCCCTTGTTTCTCTCCCACACAATCTCTCTCTCTCTCTCTCTATATGTGTGTGTGTGTGTGTCCCTCCATCATTCCCCCTCTCTCATAACCTTTCTCCACCTTCACTATAAGTCCCTCACTATCCCTCCCTCCACCACTCTCGCTCTCTATCACTCACCAATCCCTCCTCTCTCTCTATCGCTCACCCCTCTCTCTCTCTCTCTCTCTTTGTGTGTGTCCCTCCCCCTTCTCTCTCTCTATATCTTTGTGTGTGTGTCACTCCCTCACCCCCTCTCTAATAGTCTCTCTCCACCTTCTATATACCTCCTTCACTATCCCTCCCTACATATCAATCTCTCTATCATTCACCCCCCCTCCCTCTTTATCGCTCACCCTTCCCTCCCTCTCTCCCACACAATCTCTCTCTCTCTCTGTCCCTCCCTCACTTCCCATATCTCATAATCTGTCTCCACCTTCTATATACCTCTCTAACTATCCTTTCCTCCATCACTCTCTCTCTCTATTTCTCACCCCTCCCCCTTCCCCTTTGTCTCTCACCCATCCCCCTCTCTCCCACATAATTCGTGTGTGTGTGTGTGTCTCCCCTTCTCTCACAAACTCCCTTTGTCTCTCCCTCTCTCTCCACCTTCTATTTACCTCCCTCTAACAATATTTCCCTCCCTTTTCCCTTAATTTCTAGCCCTTCGTGGCATTATTCATCTACCTATCCTCTCTCTCTCTCACTCTCAACTTGTATCCCTCCCTCTCCATGTTTCTCTCTTTCACCTCCCTCTCTCTCCATCGCCCAACCCTCCACCCTCTGTCTTGGACACCATCTCTCTCTCTCTCTCTATGTGCGAAACTACTCCCTTTCTCTCCTTGTGTCTATCCCCCGCCCCTGCCTCACACACACACACCTTCTATCGCTCCTTCACTCTATCTCCATCCCTCCCTCACGCCCCCTCCTCCCTCTCTATCTTATTCTCTCACACTCCCCCCACATCATTTTCTCTCTCTCTCTTATACTTCCTTCCTCTATGTTTTCAACTTATCCCTTCTCCTCAACCCCTTAACTCATTATGACCCCTATTCTCTTTTTTATTGCATCTCATTCCCATTTCTTCAATTTCCCCCTCCTTCGCCTCTCTCCTCCAACACATACTATTCCTCCTCTAATACTCCATATCCACCTTTCCATTCACCATTCCTCTCTCTCATCAAACCATCACCCACGTCCTCCCCTCCACGTTATCCCCCTTCGTCACTCAAGTGTCGCGTACTGCTTATAAACTTATATGTCTTCAACACCTCTTCTCCTCCTAATAATTCTCTCAATCCCCACTCCCCTTCACCCTTGTAACCCATAATGTTCTCATTCCATTCATCTTTATTCACTTGAATTTACAACATCCTCCTAGGACTTTGACCCTTCCCCACCTTCTCTCAACTATTAACCATACTCACTCGAACTTACAACATCCTCCTAGGCCCTTGACCCTTCTCCATCCCCTCTTAACTATTAACCATCCTCACTTGAACTTCCAACATCTTCCTAGGCCCTTGACCCTTCCTCACCCCCTCTCAACTATTAACCATCCCTACCTGAACTTCCAACATCCTCCTAGGCCCTTAACCCTTCCACACCCCCTCTAAACTATTATGCATACATTTGATATATTGCATATAGTGCTAGATTTTTAGCTCTACAAAATGCGTGTCAGTTTCGGGTGACAACATGCGTTATAGAACTACAAAACGCATGCGCGTTATAGAACTACAAAACGCGCGCGCGTTTTGTAGTTCTATAACGCGCACGCGTTTTGTAGTTCTATAACGCATGTTGTCACCCGAAACTGACACGCGAGTGCTGAATCCCAAAATGCGGGCGCGCCGGCCCGGTGACAACTCTCGAGAGAGAAGCCAATGTCACCACAACCCTCTCTCCTCGCTTCAGGCTGGCTCTTCTCCAGCTCTAGGGGGGTTTCCCTAAATTAGGATCGCTAAGGCAAGGGTAGCTGAGGGCAAGGTGATCTGAAGGGGATGCCTTAGAGAAACATGGGTAGCAAAGAAGGAAAGGATTGTACTTGATGGACAGGAAGGGAAGAGAGGATCAGTCCTCGAGGGAAGACCAGTGTCAATATCCGAAGGGTGAATGGAGTCAAAAGGGAACTCGGGGAGGCTTTGCGTTTCACAGAAGGGAGACTAAGCTGGTGCGTTCCACAATCAAAGGCAAGGAGAATGTAAGTATAACTGACTACTGTCCATTACTCCTAAGATCTTGAAAAGCATAATGCCGACAAACAAGTTGACAACTGCAAATGTTTTCCCAATGGGCTAGGTTATAGCCTTCTATGCTAGGTTTTAATCTACATCCTATGAAAAACGAAGAACCATGACAAGGATGCCCAAATGAATCAAAGAACCCAACATGATTTTTTCTATTATTCAACTCTAGGGAAAAATCCTCCCAACCAATTTTCCATCAGTTACAATGAAAGAGCTATGCTCTTTATAGGACCAAAAGGAAAAAGCCTTTTTTCAAATAAAAAAAAAGAGAAAAGGTGGACTAAGATCCACTTTTTCTTTCAAGGACTGCCCATAAACTTTACTTTATTAAAAGGCACTCCTACCTTAGTTAAAAGCTCCCACCTAGAAAAGGGGCAACCAACCTTTAACTAAAAGTTCATATGACCAAACACTATAGCTAACAGGAAGATGATCTTTCAAAAGCTGCTATCAATGCAGGGTGACTCATTGAAGTATGCAATCGGCTGCCAATAATTAGAGCCAAGCTCCACGTGAATACATCCCAGGAAGTTGGCAAAGAAAAGGTGGGACTTTATCGACTGCCTCATAAACACGAACTGCTCTAGCAGACGACACCCACTTACCCATCCATCATCGGCTTGGCTACTGAACATAACTGCCCATCAACTGCCGGATGACAAAAATGAAATCGACCATCGGTTGCCAACAGAAATCGTGAAACTAACCTGGCAAGGCTGCTGGTGATGCGTGAAAATGATTGCAGAGTGAGAGGACATGATCTCTAAACATCTTCTCAAGTACTCAGTTGTTTATTGCATTGGCGGTTAGACTGGATGATTGCTTGAACGGTGGAGATATTTGGTAGTTTGCTCGACTACCTAAAAGAAAACTATGACGCGTGATGATTATCCGATTATGAGAAAGGAAAACAGAGGCAAAAACTATAATCAATAAGTCGGGTGCTAAGAACAACTGCAGGCCTGAGCCAAGCTCCAAGCTTCAACGTCTATCAACAAATCGCTTATTCGAAACAACAACCAACCGCTAACCACACAATAATCAGATTAGTGGAATTCCATACCAGTTTCTCCTCTTACAGTGTTCAGAATGATATCCTTGAACTAGATAGGCAGCGAGTGGCCTTGTGTATGTCAAGCATTGTAAGACCACGTTTGCATAGCAACTGTTTCCACAGTTTACTAAACCACAAGGATATAGTTCTAGCGTTGTCCAGTTAAACAGCTCCACAAAGCATTCATATGGAAAAAGTATCTGATTTGGTTTTCCTGTGACCTCATTTACCCTTCCAGATTCTGTTTGTTTTGATGCTTTAGACAACTTTGCCCGATGCAGTACCTTCTTTACAGACCTTTTAAATCCAATACTCGTGTTTTGTGAAAACCCTGCATTTGAGGTTGTAGAAGATGATACTGCATTATCACCAGTCAGATGATTTGAATTGGTCTGAGAGGAAAATCTTGCTTTATGTTGAGAAAAATATTGAATAGCAGATCCAATTGAACACCTGATTGTTCCACTCGACAAAGAAACCCTTTGAACACTGAAGCTCATGCAGCGACACAAAACTCTCGATTTCAGTTGGCATGACACTCTGGAATTCAGAGGCACTATGCAAATAACTATCAGTATCTTTACTCAACAAAGAAACGCTTTTCTTACTATTATCCAAATCATAGCCAGAAATTCCAGAATTAGGGATATCTTCTACAAAACTTCTAGGACATCCTTCATCTAACATAGATTTGTTACTAAGATCATTATGGATGGAAGTATTGGGTCTGGAGGTGTCCATCTCAGATATTTTGCTGCTTGCATTGGGAAGATTGTTACATGCACTGTTGAGGATGTGGAGATCAAGCGTAGGATTCCTAGAGGATGAATTATTATGTGTAACACTCATAGAGTTATGTAGCTCATTTTCATAATTTCCAGAGCTCAAGAAATAATTTGAACAACTATTGACATCTACGGAACTGGACAAATCCCTTTGAGAGATTTTGGAGCTAGGGTTATCCAGAATAGAACTTTCAAAATCCAGGGTACGAGTGAAACTGGAACATGCATTGGATGAAGATACTCTATAGTGATTGAGGGCTTCATGCCTAGAAATCTCATAGATAGGAGTATCAGGCATCCTTTTTATTACATAATGCTGATCTGAGTTCCTTGGGTTCCAGAAAAAAACTGCTTGAATTGAATTCAGATTTTGGAGTACAAACAAATGAAAAAGAAGTACATATATCTGGTGGTTGACATTCTTTCTTGTGGGCTTGCCTCTTTTAAGCCTGAGACCCTTTTTATTGTTTCATCCTTCTCTAGCTGCTTAACTCGTGACCATTTTCAGGAATGGTTTCACCCTTTCTTAATGCGTTCTGAATATCAAACTCTGCAAGATTTCGCATAAGGTGCTGAAGGATTGACATAATTACTTCTTGAGCTTTCAAAGTGAGCTCAGTGGACACCTCTGCCAGGATTATCTTCAGATTGATTGCTGACTTTCTTTGCACGTTGATTCCTTCGAAAGAAAATTTGTGCTTGCACTGCTCTTATGCTAACTTGCTGCCTGTGTACAACCCTGTGTAAGTGGGGGTAACAACGTGCGCATGTTTTCCAATTCTATAAGGGCAGGAAATGCAATTTGAATTTAAACATGCCAATTGACTTGCTCGCATGTCACCAATAGTCCTATGTGTATGGTTTGGAATTTCCTTCGGTAATACCAAACTTGTGCTATGGTATATGATAAACCATAGCTAATTGGGCATTTTTTCTATTTTCTGAAGAAGTTGTTGTTTACGCACTCGTGCTACACACATTCATTTTTGACGAAATCTTAAACATAAATAGCATTTTTTCTGTAGATTCTAAATATGTAATTTTTATTAAAAAAATATTACATTTTCCTATTTTTTTCAATTTCTATTGTGTCCTAACTCCTTAAGTCAAAAAACATGTTGTTAGTGTTTTTTCCATAACTTTTTCAATTCTTAATTGTTTTAAAAATAAATTATATGGTGTACTAGAAGACACTGACCTCTACATTCTATAAAAAACCAATTTCATGATTATTTCATTAAGACCTTCAAAGGTTGCACCCACAAAAGACGTACCATTTTCGAGGAATGATCACTTAGATAATTATAAAAGAATTTAAAAATTACTAATTTTATTTTCGAAAAATAGCGCTGCACTAGTGCTATATGTTCTATACATGCCTACAAATTTTTGTATCCCGAAAGCACCATTTAGGCCCTCAAAGGCTGTACCCACAAAAACATATACCTTATCATTTGCCTAGAAAATAAAAAGTGACTGTTAGAAAAAATGAAACTTGACATAGTTATAAAAAATTTCAATACATAAACCTTATATATTCGGAAACGTGATTCAATTTCCTACATTTAATATTTTTTACTCAAAGAAAGATATTTTGTGTAAGTATCTCAAAAAATACAATTAAGTTGAGGGATGCCTGATTTTTCAGTTTTCTATTGCATCTAACATGCCAAAAGTGACCCTCAACTTCTTGCACACACCCTAATGTTTGCATACGAGATCCACTAAAATGTCTAAGAAAGAAGCATAGAAATCACATCCAAGTACATTCACAAAGCTTCCAAGAGTTTTTGCAGAAGTTTTCTTGTATTCAATATTCTCAGAGCCAAAAGTCATTTTACAAATCAGAGAGCATCTCAATATATAGATCTTTGAAGTACATAAACCTAGAGCCAAAAAGATCAAGGGTCAATATAATAAGATAGGATCAATCTAATCTACATTGAAGATTAGTCAGATACATCATACATGGATCAACTCAATAATAGAGGGGGGTGCATCACTAAAAATGCCCAAGGAGGGGGCGCACCACATAAAAAATGACAAATAATCATAAGATAGCACATGGTGGGGATAGGAGGTTATAATATCCTTCACTAGCATGTCCCCATGGCACAATAAGAAAGTGTGATGGTTAATGATATCATGGAGTGATCAAAATCACTAGGACGTCTCTCTCAAAAATACATCAAAATGAAGAAATCAAGGATGTGTGGACCCCATGTAGAGTGAAGTTGATGCCGGATGATAAAGGTGACGCAAAAATTGTGCCTCGGACCAATTCCATGCCATTTCTTTGACTCATTTTCCCAAATCAATTTCTTCATTAGCCATTTTTTATCATCGAAATGCTGCCTCGGCAACATAAAACTGCCAATATCCCACTGCAAAACAAAAACTGAAGCCAACTAACTGCACAGAGAGGTCTGACACCATAGCAATATGGTACAATTGACTAACTGCACCCCATAATTCCCTTTGGAACCCTAGGGGAAGTCACCATCATTTGCAACTGCATTTTATTTTGATTTCCTAGTTCGAAACCGTTGCAAAATGCCTGGAAGACCCATATCTCTCCTAGAAGTGCCTGAAACTGAAAACCAGTTGCACCAATGGACTCAAAATGTCCAAATCAACAAGGAATGAGTACCCATACCCCATGTGTCCATCAAAAAGGTACATCAGAGGCCCCATCCATGTCAAAACAAGAATAAGAATAATAAAGCATGTAAATGTTGATAATCATGAAAATACTACAAGCCATCATAATAAACAACCTTCTAAAGCATGCATATGTCTAATGGACACTAATAGACCATAAATAATCATCATCCACAACAATCGTCCAAAACTCATCCCAGACCTTGCTGTTGACTTGGTCAAACTGGGTTGACCAGGTAAAAAATGGTCAAATGATGACCCAAATGCTAAACTCTGATACTACAAAGTACAAAATGGATATGCATGCTCAATTATCTATGTTAACAGTGAGACTCAAGTACAAGTAGCTTCTGTTGGCGATTATAAGCACAATATATATATCAAAATGATCAACTGCTCTAAACAAGAACCTTCATTGTATACTCATTTATAGATTTAGCCATTTTTTTAGTCAAGGGTGAAGGTAATGAAACCAGGTAAGGCCAAGGGGGTGACTTGACACTCGACACTGTAAGCATCTAGGATAAAGGACAAGGGAATCCACACAACACATAAGTTGTACTAGGTGAAGAATAGGGAATGACGGTGTCTCACAAATGGGTGGAATAATAAGAAGGATCCACTAGACTCTAGACAAGCAACTTATTTAGCAATTTATTTGCACAACAATATACACTAGGTAACTGTTGATCCCAGATTTGTTATCATTTTTTGCTGTTAAATTACTCATTTAAACATATGTTTTGTTATCTTTTTACATATTTTCTATCATGCAGATCACCATTTAACCCGAGTTATGTATGAATTTAAGGTTTATATAAAATCCATATATTATTATCATTTTATGATTTTATTGATTAAGATTGACATTATTGAAGCGCATTTGATATATTAATTGATTTGTATATTTGTTTGCAGGTTATATAATCTTTTTGGATGAATTAACAACAAGCACGCATTCAGCTTGCCATGTGCACAGCACGTCCAACTCATCATCCAGCTCGCTGCGTGATATTCGTTGGCAAGTTTCCAGGCATTTAAATGTTGTTATTGCAGACCATAGTCTTTAAGCGCACCAGCAAACAGACATCGCATTCGCCCTAGATCTGCGCCCAACATATCCAGCTCATGGTCTAGCTTGCTGTTTAGCTTTCCGTCCAGATCGCTAACCAGACTGCGCACTGTTGAGAATTGATTTCAGCCATTAAAACGATTGAAACAGCCTGCGAACTATTTTCTGTTCACGCATCCGGGTAATGAAGCTCGCATTCTAGGTGATTCTCCAGCCTGCAGCCTCCTTCGTTGACACCTCACTAATAGTCCACACGTTGGGTGGATGTATTTAACCCACGTTCTAGAAGACTCGCCATGCGCTCTCCTCTGTCCAACACCAGTCCACCTGCTGCGCTAATGGAGAGGGAGCTTTTGTGTTACACCTTCCAATGAAGACATCCGACACATGTTAAAGGAGGAAGATACTGTGCGTTGGAGTTCAATTAGTTAGACGCCTTTGTGGATTGACTAAATTTAGAGAGCAGTCAACCACTAAAGGGTCGACTTGCCCATCTCTGTAAAACAATATATATACCAGCCTCTGCGTGAGAGCTCAGTTAGCTAGCAAGTTTTACCAGTTTATGCTTTGATTTGTTGTTCTTAAGCACACTGTATTTTTGTTCCATCTTCATTAATAAAGAGCTGTATGCTTTGTTGTTGATGATTGCGTTTGAGTAAGCGTTAGCCAGGCATCACCCCTGATTGCTGAGAGGGCCCCTCATCAACCAGAGGTTTCTTTTCTTTTCTTGTTTATTTCTTTCATCTTTCCTGTTGTAGTTAGTTTAATTTCAAGTTTGTTTTATTATTGCATTTGCTTCTTGTAACGTATTTTATTTCTAAAAAGTTAAATAGTTAACTGCGCACATAGTTTGCTTTCAAATTTACTTTCAGTCCTTTTATTTCCAGTTTACTGTTCAGTTTATTTACAAGAAATAGATAGACTGCTTTTATCAAGTTAAAATAAGTTCAGTTCTGTTTATTTCCTTTCTGTTATAAGTTATGCAATTTGAATTCCAGTTTATTTATTAATATATAATGATTTCTTTATATTCATGAATTTGATTAATAAATAGGTTTGTTTACTCTCTGTTTGCATTAGAATTCACATGTGCACGAATTCAACTGAAGATTAGATCATTTAGGTTAATTTCTGTCATTTTAATGGTACAGACTGTTATTCGGACATCCTGTTTAAACTGTCATTGAGTCACCCTTTTCAGACCCATAGTTCAGTCTGTCATTGTGGCCCACTGTTTCATTTTTAGTGTTTTTAATGTGTTTTGAAATTGTTTTAAATTCTGTTTCTTTAGTATTTGAAGTATGCCTTGACTGTAATAGTTAAAGGATAGTTTTATTTTATATTAAAGTTAATTTGAATTGTTTTAGGTTATTTGTTAAAAGTTACCTTACTTCTTTTCACCTTAAATATGTTTTGAGTTATTCTATGTTTTGTTTCTGAATTCATTTTACTGTTGTATTGTTTTTTGTTCATGCCTTTGGACTAATTTATCCGTTTGCATGTAAAATTCAGTATTATATGTGTTATCCTTAGTATGTTTTCAGGTTGTTCCTTTTTCATTGTGTGATTTCTGAAAGAGACTTGTAGGACAGAATTCAAAGATATTCCTATTAAGTTTTCTACTTGTTTCTTTTTATTTAGTTTTCTTTATTAAGTTTTCTATTTGCTTATTTTATTAAGTTTCCTACTTGCTTATTAGTTAGGTCTTCTTTGCATCCTAGTTCCCCATTTAAAGATTAGTTGTTGATAGTATCTTTTCCGGTTTAAAGTTATTTGCTTATGAAATAAATTATTGATTATTTAATTTAATATTTTGTTCCGTTTTAATTATCTTAATAATTGAATTCTTAGGAGTTTGACTCGGTTTTTCATTTTGAAAGATCTTTTGATGTTTTGTTTGTTAAAATATTTCTATGACAGCATAGGAATCCCTCTACTTTCGCATATATTTTGTGTCAACTCTAAGCCTACCAACCCCGGTCGATAATTAAATATTAGGTGAATTAATCTAGACGTTATAACACCCAACATTTTTGGCGTCGTTGCCGGAGAGTTTTTCTGTAAGGTAGAATAGATAGAATACCATATGAAGCTTAGCAATAGGCTGGTGGCGGGGGAGTGGTAAGACGGGAGGTAAGAACCCGCGCATATGTTATAACAAGCACCCCCAAATCCAACAATAGTAGTAGCATAGGTTTTCTTTTGTTTAACATTTTTCATAAGCAGACTTTGAGACCCCCAGGGTAGATTTGTTAAAACATGAAAACTTATTGAAATTCCTATTAACTTTCACAGGGGACGTAATACCCAACCACTAACTCAGCAAAAAGGTATCGAAAGACGCCTATAGGAAGTAGTTCTACCCAGAAACCTAAGGAGACTCTCTCAGGAGATCTTACCAAGGATGCCTTAGAAGGAGAAGGAACCTTGGAAGGAGGTCCTAAGGACCTCATTTCTGGGAGAATTCAAGAGGATCAGCCACTAGAAATCTCTAACCCTCCACTAGTCTTGAATCCAAATAATACAACCTTTTCAATAGTAGGAGATTCGAATTTCTTTGACTTTGTTGATCATGCCCAAGAAAAAGCTCTCTTTGAAAGCTCCGTACATCCATTTATCTCACAAATTGAAACATCCACAGTAGAACCTACTATCCCTTTAGGATTCAATAAAAATTTGGTTGATCAAAGGAAAATCTCTCCCGAAAAATAACGTTGGGACGTCCCGTTATCACCTCGAAAGGAGCCTCCTAGGTATATTTACGTTAAAAACCCAGCCTATATGGAGAGACGGGAAGAGAGCGAAGATCATGATGAAGTTAGAAATGAAGAAGGAGAAGGGGAAAATCAAACTGAGGCTACCTTCGGGTTCCCTATTTTAGACACTATACAGGATGTAACTATGAAGAACACCCCTCCTTCCTCTTTACCTACTTTCTATGGAAAAAATAATGAGGACCTAGACACATTTTTGTTCGAGTTCGATATCCTTTGTAGGAGCTATAATTATCTACAAAATGCTCATAAACTAGAACTCTTTCCTGCTACACTAAAAGATTCCGCCTTGAGATGGTTCATGGGATTAGGTGAATTCACTATCAGGACTTGGGATGATATGAAAACCTCCTTCTTGTAAAAATATCAAGAGTATTGCAAACCTAAGGACTCTCGACATGATATATTCAAAATACAACAACTTGAAGACGAGAGCCTAGAGGATTATCTCGAAAGGTTCGTTATACATTACACAAATCAAAATATAATGACCTCTGAGAAGATGCAAAACGTACACTTTTTCTTAAGGGGATCTCCAAGGACTTGTTAGAAAGTCTTAATCTCATGGCAGTTGGCGATATTTCTCACAAAACCTTTGCACAAATCAGTGAGATGTGTAAAAATTATTCTAGAAGTAGGGGGAAAGTTGGGAAAAACTTTCGAGAGCCTTCTAATAGAAATGTAAGAGGAAACATTCCTAGTTCAGGTGGAGTTACAAGGGTAGAGTTAGGAAACCTATTGGAGAATTTCAAAACTGATATGTTAGGAGCAATGGGTTCTCAACTAGATGCTTTACAAGCCAAGAAAATGCAGGATGAAGAACGAGCAGCAATAAGTATTTTTTGTCCAAGATGTAGAACCAAACATCCCCAAAGCGAATGTCCATTAAACAACATCTCCGTATGTCACATCTGTACAGAAGAACATCCAACAGATAACTGCCCATCCTTGCCCGGGTTACAAGCCATCTATAAGAGTGGGGATGTAGCTGAAACATCTAGGAGGCCTCCTTGGCAACCTAGAGACCAACTAGCATATCAGAACTTTCCACCACAACCTCCACTCTATTATCCTCCATATTAGCCACCTCAACAATGGAACAATTCAAGTTGGCAAAATTTGCCACCCCAGTACCCTCCTCCTCAATTTCCGCAACAACAATATTGGTCACAAGGGTGGATAGGACAACCATATCCTCAATCACAACCTGTTCCTGCACCTAATCATCCTTATCCTCAGCATCAAACAAATTTCCAGCAAATTTCGCCTGGATTTGTACCTCCAGTTCCTTTCATTACACAACAACCTCATCACTTTCAGAACATAAATCCTCTTGGACAGACATTATTACCTGCACAATCGATACCTAACCCAAATAATAAACCAACTCAAGCTCTTAACAGCATTGAGTTGCAAACTCTTCCATCATATCTTATTTCGACTGTACCTGTACATGAGATTCAATTACGATCTAGAAGAGTTGTGAATGATAAACTCAAGTCATCAGTCATCATTCATGAAGCGAGTGAAGAAGAAGAGGATTCGAATGAACCCGTGAATGATATCATTTTAGAGGATGTAAACATTCCGAAGGTTTCAGTACACACCCATCCTTTGCAAGAAACTATTCAGGAGCAAAGAGTTCCTTCATTTCCAGAAATACTAGTGATAGAAAAACCTGTAGTTCATCTGGAGTATAACATTTTGAATGAATTAAAGAATATCTGTGTCAAAATTCCTTTATTACAAGCTATCAAGGACATACCAATCTATAACAAGGTAATAAAGGAGCTATGCATTAAACGCCCAAGGAAGAAGCAAAAGGACCCTCTCACAATTCATGTTATAGGAGAGATGTCTGAATGTATGATAGATCAGTCTCGGATTGCAAAATATACCAATCCAGGAGCCCCAGTAGTGACTGTAATTATAAACAACACCGCCAATCGATTTAGGATCCGCCATCAACATGATGACCACCGCAGTTTTAGAAGTTTTACAGTTAGGACAATTTCTCCGACCTACCCCTTCCATCCTAGAACTAGCAAACCGTACTATGGTAAAACCTGCTAGAGTCCTGGATGACCTTGTTGTATCAGTAGCCTCATGGGAATACCCTGTCGACTTTATGGTCATAGAATCGAAGGATCCTTCTAAAGGGCATCCTATTATCTTGGGAAGACCATGGTTAGCTACTCCAAATGCTTTTATAGGATGTAGGGATGGAGAGATGAATATTTCCAATGGGTTGTCCACACAGAGACTTATTTTATACCCTCCAGTACAACCAATAACTGAAAACTCATGGTGGTTAAATTGTTCTTTTGGGGATGAAGACTTTGATGACCTCTCCCTCCCTAGTGATTTTTCCTTGGCACTTCAGGAGTAGACCACTGAGAATGTATTAAATGAGTTTGTTTCTTCAACAACCTGTACAGATTTCCCTCAGTCTTTTGCTCAATTCAATCAGATTTTGGGAGACGAATTTAAGGAGAATATGGATCTCTCAATGTTTGTGGAGACACCTTGTGTCTTCACGATTGAAGAGCATACTGGACCCTATACCATACCTTGTGAGGTTAGCCGTGAAATTTTTTTGCATATAAACACAGGGTTAAGTTAAAACCAACAAGCACAATTGCTTAAAGTCCTTAAAAAATAAGCTAGAGCATTTGCATGGGAATACGCCGATATGAAGGGTATACACCCTGACACCTGTATTCACCATATTTATATGGATCCAAACATTTCACCTGTAAGGCAGCCGCAGAGGAGGATGAATCTTGCTCTAAAGGATATCGTAAAAGAAGAATTACAAAAACTCCTAACTGCTGGTTTCATCTATCCTATCTCCGATAGTAAATGGGTTTCTCCTTTAGTAGTAGTCCCAAAGAAAGTCACAGGGAAATGGCGCATTTGTGTTGATTTTAGGGAGCTAAACAAAGCCACACTCAAAGCCTACTTTCCTTTACCTTTTATTGATCATGTGTTAGATACCCTCTCAGGTAAACAATATTTTTCCTTTCTTGACGGATATATTGGTTACAACCATATTTTAATAGCACCGGAAGATCAAGACAAGACCACTTTTACATGCCCTTGGGGAACATATGCATATAGAGTTTTTCCATTTGGCCTATGTAATGCACCTGCCACTTTTCAACGAGCAGTCTTAGGAATCTTTTCTGATCTTATACATGACTGTGTGGAGGTGTGCATGGATGATTTTATAGCCTATGGCAATACCTTTCAAGAAGCCCTTGACAATCTTGAAAAGATCTTTATCCGGTGTCAAGAAACGAATTTATCTCTTAGTCATGAAAAATGTAAAATGTTACCAACAGAAGGTATAGTTTTAGGACACCATGTTTCCTCCCAAGGAATTAAGGTAGATCCTGCAAAGATCGAAGTAATTGTTGGCCTTCCCCCTCTGAAAACTCAAAAAGAGGTTAGAAGCTTCCTTGGTCATGCAGGCTATTATCGCCGCTTTATTGAAAATTTCACTAAAATAGTTGCACCAATGTTTAAATTGCTTACAAAGGATGTAGAATTTCAGTGGACAGAATCTTGTCAAAATGCTTTTGAAATTCTAAAAGCTAAAACTATCGGTGTCACCAATACACAGGGATCCCGATTGGTCCCTTCCTTTTCATATATCCATCGATTCCTTTGATATGGCCATAGGAGTCGTCCTCGGCCAAAAAGAGGAATAGGAACCTTCTGCCATTTATTTTATTAGCAAAAATTTGACTCCTGCCGAACTTAATTACATTGTTACTGAAAAAAGAATTTTTGGCAATAGTTTATTCTATTAATAAATTTCGCCATTACATTACAAGTTATGAAGTTTTTGTGCATACCGATCACTCTGCCATTAGGTTTCTAATGAATAACCAATTACCAATGGTAGAGTGACCCAGTGGCTTCTCTTATTGCAAGAATTTAACATTACCGATGATTGACCGACTTGGTAAAGAAAATCTAGTAGCAGATTTCCTTTCTCGTATTCAACATGAAGACGGTACTAAATCGGTTGACGACACTTTTCCTGATGAACATCTATTTGTTGTATTTGTTCAAACCCCTTGGTTTGCAGATATTGCCAATGATTTAGCAACTGGGAAAATACCAAACCATTTGTCCTCACATGTGAAGCGTCGTATTATAGTTCAGAGTTCCAATTATTCTTGGGTTGATAACGATCTCTTCCGCACTGGTCCAAACCTTATTATTCGACGATGCATGCGAGAGGATGAAATGATAGACATCCTCCATGCATGCCATGATGGACCATGTGGAGGACATTTTTCGGATAAGAGGACGACATACAAAGTCTTACATTTTGGTTATTATTGGCCAAGCATTTTTAAGGATGTTGCCAAATACGTTAAAGGATGTGATAGTTGCCAAAGAATGGGTAGACCTACGTCATCTGATCAGATGCCCCTACAACCCCAAGTTATGATTGAACCCTTTGAGAAATGGGCTCTTGATTTTGTAGGACCAATTTCTCCCATGTCTCATAAAAAAAAGTGTATCATGGTTTGCACAGACTATGTCACCAAATGGGTAGAAGCTAAAGCTTTGTTTAGGGCCACAAAAAAATCAGTCGTAGAATTTATATATGAAGAAATATTTACCTGGTTTGGTGTACCTAGAGAAATTGTCACAGATCAAGGTACTCAATTTACTTCTAAATTAATGAAAGAACTTACTACGAAATATGGCATTCGACATTGCAAGTCTTCACCTTATCACCCTCAGGCTAATGGTCAGGTAGAATCAACCAACAAAGTTTTAGAAGCCATTTTAACTAAAACCATTCACTTACATCATAAGGATTGGGAAGATAGACTTCCGGAGGCTTTATGGGCCTATAGGATAACATGGAGAAACACTACCAGACATACTGCCTACAAGTTAGTGTATGGAAAACAAGTCCTTTTACCTATTGAATTTCAAATTAAAACCTTTCGTATGGCAGCACAATTAGGCATGAATTTGGATGAAGCACAGAAACAACGAATATTGTAGATTAATGAGCTACATGAGATTAGACAAGATGCACTCCAAAGAACCATGCTAATACAGAATCAACGAAAGACATGGCATGATAAATTTATTAAGCAAAAGCAATTTAATACTGGAGATTGGGCACTACTATTCGACTCACGGTTTAAAATTTTCAAAGGAAAGTTAACTACTTGTTGGATGGGCCCATATGAAGTAGTTACAGCTTTTGACAATGGGTCAGTAAAAATTAAGACAATTGATGGCTCACAAATTTCCTTCGTAGTAAATGGACACAGACTTAGACTTTATCACCAACTGACATCTAAACAGGATTTCATACAGAATGTTTTGTAGCAGAATGAAATGGAATTGGTTGAAGGGGAAGTTATTCCTCCTCCTGATCCTTAAAAAAGGTATTTTGGGGTTATTATCACTTGTATATATGTAAATATGTGTTTGCTTTTCTAAATAAATAAGAGTCATTTCTAATAGGTTGTTTACAAGGGACTCTTTTTTTTTATATGTGTTTTCATGAATTAATTGAATCATCTAACAAGCAGTTTTGTAGTTTGATTACAAATACTTTATCTCTATAAGCAACTCATGGAGTATTACTTGGAAAATGGAAGTATGTTAAAACACTCATCAGGTATCTTAACCTTTCTTGGGGTACTTTTGAAATTTGCAACTTATGGTGAAAATTACAAAAAATTACAATCCTTTGTATATCATTCTTAACCAGCTCTTCTATGATTCATATAGTTTTTGGTATTTTGATTCAGAAATGTATATTTCTGTTTGTTTTTTGAACAGTTGCTTGACAGACCTACTTTCATTATCATATTTTTCACAATCTCATTTTACACCTATCGATTACTAGTTCATCCTATGCTTGTTATCAAAACTTGTCTCTCATGTATTTTGGTGATAACTCGAGAGTAAGTGGAATTTTTTCCTGTGGGGAACATTACTTTTCTTTTATGAAGAAGAAGGACTGTAAGGTTAAAGAACAACTTTAAGTTATTCTCTTTTGACATTATTTATGGTTAAGGCCATTATGAAATTACTTATAAGTTTATTTTAAAAATTTGAATTATGTATTTAGCAGGACTTAACACGCTCTAGTATCAATCGGCTTCCATATATTTAATATTATTATACAAGGCAACCCCGTTGGGGTAATGAACAGGCCTGCTGGTAGCGGGTCAATGCTAAGTAAAAACTTAAAACACGGAATCTCGATAAATGCAAGTAAACCCATCGAGGTACTGAACAGGCTCGCTGGCAGTGGGACTATGCTTTCATGGTACCGAGGTAAACACGTCGGGGTACTGAACAGGCCTGCTGGCAATGGGACAATACCGGGTAAAATAGATCTGGTTAATGCACTACTATGCTAGTATGCACATAGTTTGTAAAACAATGATAATATAAAGAAACTTTCTTTATAAATTATGAATAAACATGTCACGACCAATTGTTTATAATGTCATTTGAGAATGGCTGTAAGTTGGGCTTGACCCTGGCCATCTAATTCAACATATACCTAGGATGTCATTATCCTATAAATGGGACCCATAGACTGTAAATCTCACACACTCCGGGGTAAACTTAAAATTTTTGGGACGACAGGATATCTTTAAAATAAGGCATGGATGACTAGCTTTTTCGTGTGTCATTCTTTTGGTTATATTATTATCATTTAAGCGGTCTTTCTAAGCACTGTTATATTTTTCATGAATATACATATCTAAATCATTTCCATTTTCTAATTAGTTTTTTTTTTCTTACAAAATAATAACAGCATGGTAGAAATCTTTATTTTCATTATATGGAACAATTAATTCTTCTCTCTTATATGGCTTGAGGACACGCCATATCTTTGGTTTGGGGGAGGATTAAGAAAAATTAGATTGTTTTTATTTTTCATTATTTATGTCAAATCTATTTATCCCTAACAAATGACAAGTGTTTTCAAGATAATGTAAGCAGTGGAACTTGATTATAGCATGAAACATATTTTCACAGAAAATCAATATGGAAAACTATATGAAGGATCGAATAAAGGTCCAAATGAAATACCAAATGACGATCTAAATAAAACATTGTGATATCATAGCACTTATGATTAAAATTTGCTAACCAAATTTTGTTTTTGGCAAATAAGTTTTTATCTCCATATGGATGCTTTGACCTTAAAAGTTTTTTTTATCATTTCACTATTGGCAACCCTATCCTCTTACCCAATTATGCATGTAAACTATCAAATGATTGATTTCTTTTGTTGATCAATTTTATCGTAAATGCGATTTATACCTTTCGTGTCATATGTTCAACCTGCCCAAAGTTTTACTTTGGACATGGTTGAACTAATTACAAACCTTATGAACTCATTCATTTATTCATATGCCCGTTGCTGGCTCACATCTCAAAATTTGCTATGATAGTGTGATCTCTTATCTTTCTCTTTGCTCAGTGGGACCTCTCATTTCTTCGGTTTGGGGGAATGTTGATTCCAGATTTGTTATCATTTTTTGCAGTTAAATTACTCATTTAAACATACGTTTTGTTATCTTTTTACATATTTTCTGTCACGCAGATCACCATTTAACCCGAGGTATGTATGAATTTAAGGTTTATATAAAATCCATTTATTATTTTCATGTTATGATTTTATTGATTAAAATTGACATTATTGAAGCGCATTTGATATATTAATTGATTTGTATATTTGTTTGCAGGTTATATAATCTTTTTGGATGAATTAACAAGAAGCACACATTCAGCTTTCCATGCGCACAACACGTCCAACTCATCATCCACCTCGCTGCGCGATATTCGTTGGCAGGTTTCCAGGCATTTAAATATTGTTACTACAGACCATAGTCCTTGAGCGCACCAGCAAACAGACATTGCATTCGCCCTAGATCTGCGCCCAGCATATCCAGCTCATGGTCCAGCTCGTTGTTTAACTTTCCTTCCAGATTGCTAACCAAACTGCGTGTTGTTGAGAATTGATTTTAGGCATTAAAACGATAGAAACAGCCTACGAACTGTTTTCTGTCCACGCATCCGTGTAATGAAGCTCGCATTCTAGATGATTCGCCAACCTGTGGCCTCCTTCGTTGACACCTCACCAACAGTCCACGTGTTGGGTTGATGTATTTAACCCGCATTCTAGAAGACTCGTTGTGCGCTCTCCTCTGTCCAACACCAGTCCACCTGCTACGCTAAAGGAGCTATGCGCCACATCTGAGAACCGTTCGCAATGGAGAGAGAGCATGTGCATTAGACCGTCCAATGAAGAGAGCCGACGTGCGTTAAAGGAGGAAGATGTTGTGTGTTGGACTCCAATTAGTTAGACGCCTTTATGGATTGACTAAATTTAGAGAGCAGTCGGCCACTAAAGGATCTACTTGCTCATCTCTATAAAACAATATATATACCAGCCTCTGCGTGAGAGCTCAGTTAGCTAGCAAGTTTTACCAGTTTATGCTTTGATTTGTTGTTCTTAAGCACACTGTATTTCTGTTCCATCTTCATTAATAAAGAGTTGTATGCTTTGCTGTTGATGATTGCGTTTGAGTAAGTGTTAGCTAGGAATCACCCCTGATTGCTGAGAGGGACTCTCATCAACCAGAGATTTCTTTTCTTTTCTTGTTTATTTCTTTCATCTTTCCTGTTGTAGTTAGTTTAATTTTTAGTTTGTTTTATTATTTCATTTGCTTCCTATAATGTATTTTATTTCTGAAAAGTTAAATAGTTAACTGCGCGCATAGTTTGCTTTCAAATTCACTTTCAGTCATTTTATTTCCAGTTTATTGTTCAGTTTATTTACAAGAAATAGAATAGATTGCTTTTATCAAGTTAAATATGTTCAGTTCTGTTTATTTCCTTTCTGTTATAAGTTATGCAATTTTAATTCCAGTTTGTTTATTAATATGTAATGATTTCTTTATATTCATGAATTTGTTTAAGTTCATTTCTTTGTTAAATTTGATTAATAAATAGGTTTGCTTACTATCTATTTGCATTAGAATTCACATGTACATGAATTCAGCTGAAGATTAGATCATTTAGGTTAATTTCTGTCATTTTAATGGTACAAACTGTCATTTGGACAATCTGTTTAAACTGTCATTCAGTCACCCCTTTCAGACCCACAGTTCAGTCTGTCATTCAACCCACTGTTTCGTTTTTAGTGTTTTTAATGTGTTTTGAAATTGTTTTAAGTTATGTTTCTTTAGTATTTGAAGTATGCTTTGATTGTAATAGTTAAAGGATAGTTTTATTTTATATTAAAGTTAATTTGAATTGTTTTAGGTTATTTGTTAAAAGTTACCTTACTCCTTTTCACCTTAAATATGTTTTGAGCTATTCTATGTTTTGTTTCTTGAGTTTGTTTCTTATTTCTTTTTACTGTTGTATTGTTTTGTGTTCATGCTTTGGACTAATTTATAATTTTATTCATTTGCATGTAAAATTCAGTATTATATTTGTTATCCTTAGTATGTTTTCAGGTTGTTCCTTTTTCATTGTGTGATTACTGAAAGAGACTTGTAGGACATAATTCAAAGATATTCCTATTAAGTTTTCTACTTGCTTATTTTATTAAGTTTTCTAGTTGCTTATTAGTTAGGTCTTCTTTGCATCCTAGTTCCCCATTTAAAGATTAGTTGTTGATAGTATCTTTTCCGGTTTAACGTTATTTGCTTATGAAATAAATTATTGATTATTTAGTTTAATATTTTGTTCCAGTTTAATTACCTTAATAATTGAATTTTTAGGAGTTTGACTCGGTTTTTCATTTTGAAAGATCTTTCGATCTTTTGTTTGTTAAAATGTTTCCACGACACCATAGGAATCCCTCTACCTTCGCATATATTTTGTGTCAACTCTAAGCCTACCAACCCCGGTCGATAATTAAATATTAGGTGAACTAATTTAGACGTTATAACACCCCTCAATAATCTCTAGAGGCAGGTCCCCTGGAAAGCTTTCTGGGCTTCCAGAAAATGACAAAGACATGATCTTTGTGGGTCAGTCCCACCCTGTTTCCCTATGGGGGAAAATGATCGGTACATTATACAATGAATGAGTGGTCATCCTCTAGCCATCAACTTTTTAAAACATTTATTTTATTAACTTGTCATCCTCCAAGAGCAGGTGCCCTTGAAGTCCTTCTGAGCTCCAGAAAATGACTAAGGCCTAGCCTCGCTGCCAGCAAGTATCCATAGCCCCAAAAGGTTTGATTCACTTTGTTTCCCTATGGGGGAAAATGAGCCTTACATCATACAATGGATGAGTGTTCATCTCTTGGCAATTGGCTAACTTTACTTTTATCTGCAGTAATGTTTAAAGACACTTTTGTTTTGCTGGCAGGGCATCCATTTAGAATAACTTTAAGCTTCGATGCCTTAGTGTCCAAAGGGACACTTTTTTGGTAAGACTACTTGTATTCAAGACCTAGAGGTAGACCATCCCTGTGATAAGAATCACATAAACCAACATCGAGACACAATTTAAACATGGAGACCTATTCCAACATAGAGGTGAAGGTGGGGAAAATCCTAGATGTCACTAGTCAAGTTACAAGTTAGGGTGAAACCAAAAAGAAAGGAAGGCAATGGATGGATGGAGACAGCGAAGGAGGTGCCAAGACTAGCAAGGTATGTTCGTGAAGGGAAATATCCAAATCCATACTACAAATAGGGCATGATCAATGAGTATACAAAGGAATCTCTTGAACATAACAGCTAGATTAGTTATATTTAATATTTCATCAAGACTAATAAAGTATCGCCAACATACCACCACTATCAACTAAGTCTTACTGCTAAAATAGACAACAAAGCAACATCAACATCCATATGCACAAATCCATAATATCACCTAGGTCATATACCTTCACCAAATATGAATGCTCTGAATGGCACTGAAACAACTGTTGTTTCTATACATCATGGGAACTGTCATACACTCTGCTCTGGGTCATAAAAAATAGCTAACTCAGTCACCGAATCTGGGGTCATTAGGATCAGTCATGGCATAGAACTGGTCAATCTGGATGCTTTGGATCTGTTGAAAGTGAGAGATCATCAACTGCTGGCTCATCATCTGTTGATCTCATAGTAAAGGACTGGCTCAAAGAATTGCTCAGTATTGCTCAGGAACAATAGTATCACAGCTACTATATGTGTGACAACATCTGGCTCCAACTTGGATAGGTGCTCTAAGGGAGAGAGCGCATGAGAACCTTAGATATCTCTGGTACACAACAACGCTCATCCAATCATAAAATATGCACTTGATCGATTGATCCATCTTTAGTAAAACCTATTCCTGCGCATGATGGGAATAACACTTCCCAGCAGTACATGCAACATAATATGAAATAAAATAAAATGTTGGAAACAAAATACTGAAAAGTAAAGTGCTGAAATTAAACATCTAATCTAAGAATTGTCAAGCAGTTGCAGAGTTTATTAAGTAGGACTCGGTCAAAGAACAAAACAAGGGCCAAATTCAATGGCCTAGAAGACTCAAATTGAAACTGAAAGACTCAAAGACTCAGGACTATGCAACACTGAAGACTCAACCATACTGCTCAAAAGATCTTATTCAACTACCTACCTACCCTATTCTAACTGATCAGACAAGTGCTAAGTAAAATCATAGATCCAATGTAAACATTCGTTGAACAAATCAATTTGTCTTTCTTTACAGTTAATGATACAACAAGTCAAAGATGGCTTGGAAGTGATGTGAATGAAAATTGAAGCCATTCTAACTTGTTGTTTGAAGATCATAGAAAGATAAGGAGAAGGAGAAATGAAATCATGCCAGGGGTGAGATTGACTATTGCAAACCTCTTCCATCCAAAGACCGATATGATCATAAAAATTATGCAAGTTTAAATTTTATGAAAGAAAAGAATTTGACACATGATTCATCCCTCCTAGGTTGTCGTTGTTTCCCTCATCTTTATGGCTAGCACACTCAATAATATTCACATTATGATCATTGGTGAAACAAACTAGGGATAAGTTAGAGATTAATAAACCATAAATCGAAATTTACCCCATTTGTTGTTTAAAGATTGAGAAAATATGGAAATGGTCTTTATAGAGCTTTTCAATCACCCAAGCATAGGAATTAGCAAATTTGAAAACATCATGCACCATGGATGACTGAAAAAGTAGATGAAATGTTTCACCATTGACCACTTGGCACCCTTGAGACTCTTTACCGAAAATTTTGCAAATTAAAACTTGATTGGAACGCGAAACCACACAAGAAGACCTCAAAAAATGGGATGGGAGGGCGGATTGAAAACATGTATTGTCCTTGTAATTTATAATAATTGATCTTGGAATCTAAGAGGGAAAGGTTTTTAAATCAACAACACTCTAAAATTTGGGGACAGGGAGATAGTCCACATCGTGAGAATAAGAAAGGACCGCCTTATCAAGATCGAGGACTGAATAAGAGATATTATCAAAATTAAGTGAACCATTTCTTGAGGATTCTTTTTAAAGTGGACAACTTGAGGGTTGTAACAAAGAACACTCTTGGTTAGATCCGCTCATAAGTAATTGCTCATCCTTAGACTTGTCCTTATACTCATTCATTTGGAAAGAAAATAAATTGATAAGTTCATTATTAGGCTCATTATCATCCTCACACATTTTAATAATTGATTCCTCGAATGATGTTTGTATATTGACCTGACTTATTTTTCTTGAATAGTAAGATTAGGATTAGAATTGGAACTTTGGTCGATTGAACATTGATTTGAAATTTCATCAACCAAACAATGATTCTGGAATTGCTCCTCGGAAAGATATTCAATAGACTCAAAGATAGGATGCTCAACTTCAGACTTTTCTTTATGATCATCAATAGGTTACCCTCCATGAGTCAGATCTAGCTATGTGCCTTCTTCAGGTAGTGATGACAAAGTATCTCGTATGATTTGATTAATGGCATGTTCAATTTCATTTTGGGATCTATCATGGTTATTCCTAAGATACTCTGACATTTCTATTGATTAACGGTTCACTCATAAACTTAATCACAAGCACACTCACCATCAATTCAGGAGAGGGGAAATCGAATTGATAAGGACAATCATTACTTATATCATCGTCATTATCTTGATCATCTTCATCAAATTGATACTTAACATCACAATCATTGCTTGACTAAGGCTCCGAAGGTTCATTAATGTTCTCAACCCATTCTTTTTTTAACAAATCAGTAAACATATCATAACCAATGATGGATCTTGGTGCTAAATGATCAAACCATAACCGGGCGTCCCCTTCTAAAAATTCACCAAGGGCCCTCATGTAAACATCTTCATCATCTACATCCCTAACTTCTATATGATCCCAAAGTATTTCCAAATGATCTTCAATAGATGTGGCATTGTTTCCATAGAAATGATGCAACTTTTTAATGTAATCCTTAGGCATAGAATGAGGCGCCCCATCTATTTCAGAAAAGTCAAAAGGAGACAACTTAGCTTGTGTTCTAACCAGTGTAGTCAGACTTGGACTCGGCAAATACTCGGCTGGCTTGGGACTCGGCAGACTCGGTGACTTGGATAAGACTCGGATAAGACTCGGCAAATATGAAAAAAATTAAAAATGTAATAACTTAAAAAATAATATATAAACATATATATTAAAAATTAAAATTTAATATATAAGCATATAACAATTCAAAAAATTGATAAAAAGACATAGCAATGCATTTTAACGAGAAGTGTTTTCTCACTTGAAATCACAAGCTATAATTATTAATTATAAATTATACAAACCATAAAATTATTAAAAAAAAGATAATAAGAAAATTTCATTAATTAACAATTATTAAAAATATTAAAAAAATGAAAAAGAAAATTGTAAAAAATACACTATCATCATCCTATCCTAACCACGAGCAATCGCATTCTTCAACCAAACTACTGATAGCAGCGTCATCGCCTTACATTTATAAAATCCAAAGTATATAAGTTCAATGAAAACAAAAAAAATTGAAAATGCTCAGACCAGTCACATCCTCAGTGCTCAGACCAGTGTTAGCGAGCTTCCTCAGTGCACGCACACTCCCAAAATTCCAAGCACACAAACAACTGATAAATTGATAATAGCTAGGGGGCAAATGAGAACAACTCGGGGGAAGCCAAACTATTCAATGAGATGACAGTGGAGAGTGGTGTTGTTTTGGGGGCTTATTCCCTCCCCGCGTTCCCTCCAAAAATCAAAAGCGACGGTCAAACAGTCAACGGACTCGCGAGTAAGTGACGAGTTTAGCGAGTAAATGACGAGTTTAGCGAGTAAATGACGAGTTCGTCGAGTGGCGAGTTTACCCTGCGAGTATGTCAAGAGTACTCGTCTTGGTGGTCGCTCGGCAAGACTCGACAAGACTCGCGAGTATTCAAAGAGTCTGACTACACTGGTTCTAACTACTCTGGCTTCTCCATATGGGATTTGATTTGAATGTCTAATTGGATTACAAGAATCATTCAACCGGTTGCTATGATTGCAAGGCCTTGGTTGGGTTTGATGCTTACTAGTCGACTCAAAATAATTTATTGGGGATACTTTATTACAAGGATGAGGAAACAAGTGGGAATGATAAGGATTGTGATAATTAGGCTCATATCCATAATCATGTTCAAAATCATTCTCATGCCAAGAATTTGATTTCCATCTATTTCTTTCCTCATTTTGCTCTTGTTATCACATATACATTTGAAGTTGAGCTTCCATGATGCAGTATGCAAACTTGTCTCTTATTCTATTCCGGGATACTTTTTACATGGGGTATTAACATGGATTTTTACAGCTTCAGTTATTCCAGAGCCTTGTTCATCAGATTCTCCTTGCCAGGAATGAGATTCAGGAGTCCATTGAGATGATTTTGGTGATGATCTAGTTCATTATAGCAGCGAAATAGATAAGAGTTGGTACAAACAGTTATAGAGGGTCTTATCAGTTGGAGACAGGTATATTTGGTGAGATCAGGTATACACTTTTATGGTTTGATATTTCTCTATGATGTATGTTAGACACCTCTGCTTATCATGTTAGGATGATTATGGTGACTGATGCTTATATATATTGCTTTAACATGTGTTATGATTAATCAAGGAATTTGATGTGAAGACTGTTGCTCCTGCCATGCTTGTACAAATTGTAAACCTTGGTGCTAGGATGGTTCCATGTCATTTTTCCTTGTCCATCCAGTTCATCCACCTTCGATTTTATCCCATGACTTAGATTGACTGGGACTTGTGAGATTGAAGATCCTTTACCCATTGTGACCCCTATGTATGATAGACTCCATGTTGTTATGTGTCTCTAGCTATTAAGTATGTGGCTTGGCCAATGTGTCTTAGTTCATAGGGTAGTTCTCCTTTAGTCCTCAAAACAAGTGCTCCACCATAACAGTGTTACTAAACGGTAAAGCATCGAAACGCATAAAAGCTATATCTAAAGGATGCAAAAGTTTTAAATATTTAAAAGGTAGTCAGTGGCCAAGGGGTTGAGCACTCATTCCTTGTATAATGTAAGGCTCAATCCACCCTCCACGGGGTTGGAAAGGAGAGGAAAACTCGTCGGGGCTATGGACTGCTCGTTGGCATCGTGTCTAGGCCTTAGTCATTTACTGGAGCCCAGAAGTATTTCCAGGGAACCTACCCTTGTAGGCTGGCTACTATCTTGTGAAATGTAAAGTGTTTTGAAAAGGCTAATGGACAAAGGATGAGCACTCACTCTTTGTATAGTGTTCCGCTCATGTGCCCCCACAGGGCATCAGGGTGAGACTAGCTTGCAAAGGCTGGGTTTTTGTCAGTACTGGAGCCCAAAAGGCTTTCAGGGAACCTGCCTTTGAAGGTTGACCTATATTGCAAATAAAGTGCAAAGGAAAACTTGTCAAAGCCTAAGGGAAGCATATCCAAGTACTTTATCCATCTGTGAGACACCTCCATCCTCTATTGCTATCTTCCATGCATATGTCACGTTGGTTGAGTATATTGTTTATCATTCAGATAGATCACTTAGTCAAAGTCGGTCAAGACTCAAAAGTCATTTCCTTTTTCCTTAACCTTGTTCTTCCATCGTCACCCATCTGTAGCATATTGTTTACCCTTTGTAAGTATGGCATGAACAAGTAGACTTCCAGAAAGTTCCAAGATTCTTCAGAAGCATAGGTACATCTTACTATTATTATTATTATTATTAGCTTACCATGAGCTACTGTTGAACTTCTCATGATGCTTTGATTTTTCAATCTTCTTTATGAGATTGACAATCTCAAACTCATGCTTCTGATTTGTCACTTCTTTTTCTTCCAATTGATCTCTTAATGCTTCTTCCATTCTCTTGGCTTCTTCTAGCTGAGTTTTCAGATCAAGATTTGCCTCTCTTGCTTCTTCAAGTATTTTTGAATCTTTAACATGGTTCTTTTGTTCTAGAGTTAGATCGATCAAATCAATCTTTAGCTTCTCTTTTTCTTCTTCATTTTCTTTCAACAATTTTAGCCAACCTACTCCTTCATGCTTAAATTGTTTAAGCAACTCCTTTAGTTCAACATTCTTATTTTGGAGATTATCCATATAATCAAAGGTTGTCATCCTAAACAACTTGTAATTAGATTGATTAAGATCAACTTTGTTCAAGAACCAATCAGCTCTGAGATCTATGTTGCATACATAGTTTATAATTCTCTGTTTAACTTTCAACATTGCTTCATCAACATCTGCAAGAACCTTCTCAATTTGATCACACAACCTATCATTATAATCACAAGAGTTCATACCTTTACTGGAGTCCTCTTCTTGTTTGTCTTCTTCTTGATTGAGCTCTTCTGGGGGCTTGTCTTTTGATTCCTGATCTGTCTTTTCGGGTTTTGGTCTTGCCTTTTGATACTCACTCTCTAACTTGAACCATAGGTATTTTGTCGAAGTGTACTCTCCTACACTTTCCTTCACTGAGTTGGGAAGCCCATCCATGAGGAACTTCAAGGCTATAGTGTTGTCCTTCTTTGCTTCCTTCTGTGCAGCTGATTTTTCTTTCTTGTTTGTTGGAGCCAGTGGATTGATAACAATTTCCCAAATACCAAACTTCTTCAGATAAGCCTTCATTTTGCTCCTCCAACTAAAATAATCTGTAATATCAAGTATAGGCACGTCATTGCTTGATGATTCTTTCTTTTCCTCCATTGTGTCTAAGGATCTCCTTCAAGCTTGCTAGGCTTGTGACGAACGCCGGCTCTGATACCAATTGTTAGACACTGAGAGGGGGGGTGAATCAGTGTAAAGCAATCTTAACACTTTTATTAACTTGTCACAATTAACTACCAATTCATTCTACCAATTTCATAATCATTTCATAAACATCTTTCACTTCATCATTTGCATATTTGAATCATCAAGAACCATAACACAAAAGAGCACAACACCATATAATTTTGTAATTTTTTTGTATTAGTTTTGGTCCGGCTACAACCGTCAGGTAAAATCAGTACCTACTGATACACAGAGCACCTACTCTTCATCTAGGACCCTGCCTGGTTTTCTTAGACCTTGCTAAGAAGGGTTTGAGGTATCCTAACCTCAAAAGCAAGACAAGCTTGCATTTACAGTTAAAGCTCACTGTCTCAGCACACTTTCATACATGTCACTGTCATATCATACCAGCACTTGTCTCTAGTCCACTTCAGCACCTCTTCAAGGAGCATTCATCAGCACTTCTTCATATAGTCACATTAACTCTTCATTCTGTCCACCGGCATCATGTCTTCATTACAAGCAATTTCTGTCATATCAGCATTCTGTCCATCAGCATTATGTCTTTAGCTATAGGTGCATCACTGCCATAAACTCACTGTCATATTCAATCTGTCAAGCATCTCACTGTGTAAGCACTGTCAATGTCATCAACCTGTCACTATCATTTGTCATATCATATCAGATTGCTGTTACTGTCATATGAATGGCTGTCACTATCTTGTCAAGTCAATGTATGTCACTATCAAGCTGTCAGATAAAGATGCTATAACTGCTGTAGATGTGACATCAAGATATTGTCATTCAAGTTATCAAACCAATCAGTCACTAACACCGAAGGTATCACTTTGTCAAATAAAGAGTTGTCACAAATCTCTAAACTGCTCAACATACCATCAGATCTGAAGTCAAACCTCGACTTACTAAATCACAATTCATCTCATTCAACTAACTCTCATATGACCTGTGAAAAAGATACCAAATCTTGTCCCTCTATTCTGCTTGAACTTCTAAACCAAATTTGTTCAAAGAGTTGCTCATTTTCCTCCTTAAATCTGTTTCTGGTTCTCTACCAAATCAATTGCAAAATCTTCTCCAAGACCTTACCAGATCTCAACTAGTCTCTTCAGATCACACATTCAGTTCTTCTCTACAGGTACTTGATTATAACTCTTCATCTTAGATTCCATCTGCTCCACTAGACTGTAACTTTGACTCCTCATAATCTACTCTTCCTTGCTGCCACAGAACTGTGATTTCGTTGTCCTTATATCAGACTTCTTTGCTACTTCAGAGACCTGTTTCTTCCTTCCCGATTTCAGACACATCACAGTCCAAAACTCAGTCTATCTTCACCCTCATTTTCTGTCCATAGACAGCCCCAAACATAGTCTATCTAGGCCTCCACTTGCAGCCTCTTCCATATTCAAAATATAACCGTAGAACAACAGTCAACTAGGCCTCAGACTTGGGGCTCCTCAATAGTTAATATGCTGTCCCATAAACGCAGTCTACTAGAACTCATCATTCGATCTCTTTCATAGTCAATATAGTAGCCATATGTAGCATAAATAATAGACTTAAAACCCAGACAACTAATCATCAAGACAAGATATAAATGTTTTCTTAGAACAGACTTGAAGGACACATACCTTTGACTGCTTTTACCCTTGATCCACACTCATACCTCAGTTCGGTCCTGTTCTTTTCTTACCTCAGATCACTGTAATCTTCCTCCAAGAATCAACAAACTTACCATGCCTCTGTCTACTGCTTCAAATTCGGACTGTGGTAAAAGTCTGCAATTTTTGGACTGTTGACTTCTCTGCAATTTCCTCAGAGCACACCGGAAAATCAGAGTGGCTTCTTCATATTTTTTTCTTGACTTCTTCGTTGCTGCTACCTTAGTTACAACCTCAGTCCACTATCATTTATCCACCTGAAATTCAGAGAAAATCACCGAATTCTACTTCAAAAAAGAATTGTCTGTGGTTGCCTCAGTGCACCAGTAAACCCCCGAATTTCATAGCACTGCATTACCCACGAATACCTCACCTCAATCCACGAGCACACTTCTCTCTCGTTCATTGGATGGATTTGCATAGATCAAGACAAAAAGAAAAAGAAGTGGTTCTGCTGCTCCCACCGAAATTTCACAGGCCCGAGTCCACCACAGTCAGCTTTTCAGCATCCGAAAAATCTCAGAGCTCATCGAAATTTCACACATAACAAATCAAAACGTGATGGGATATTTATACTAATTTTCCATCAAATTTTTGAGCCGACCTGTCATAAAAAATAATTTTATTTTTAATTCAATTTTTTGTTTTGTTTTTTGGAGCCGACTTGAAAGGATGTTGTGGGTTATGTAATTTTCTTATTTTGTTCCATTCCTTACCATAAGCAAGGATCTTAGGGTTTGTTGCATGTATTCATATTTGTTGTTACCCCACACTTCTTCATTTATCAAGGTCACCACAAAATAGTCATCATTAGGGTTAGTTGTATGCAATCAAGTTTACCATGAGCAAGGTTGTCCTCCACATCATCAAGATGCCATCATCCCATATGACCAAGGGCTATCAATGCTTCCTCATCTTCAAGGTGGCCTTCTTCAAGTGCTTCTTCAACAAGCAAGGGCATGTTCATGGGTTCCATAACATGTCAAAGACCATACAAGGTCATCTTCAACATACAAGAGTTCCATGACCTCAACAAGGGTTTCAAGATCATCAGCAACACAAAAGGGCCCCATCATGCATTCCTTCAGGTGACAGGGGTACAAGGACATTGTGATCAAGACAAGAGGGCTTCAAAGGACATTCCATGTGCAAAAGCATGCATGACCAAGGTCCCCATCATCCACAAGCAACTAAGTGTCCAAGTGTCATCATACCATCATATAAGTTGGTTCAAGATCTTCCTTATGCCCTAGGACAATCTCCAAGGGTTCCAAGACTCCATATGAGCACTTCATCTTCATCAAGAATACAAGGACCTTTAAACCATCAATTGTGGGTCCAAGGACCTCTTCAAGGTTTCTTCATCAAGTAAGAAGATTCATAGGCTTCTTCAACCATCTTAACCACTCAAGGGGACCTCCAAGGGTCAGGATCCATCATGACATCACTTGTGGGGTTGCCAGTCCTTCTCTTAGGGTACCATGACACCATCAGAGCATGAATGACCACAGAATGGATCATTAATGCTTCTCCAAGTCATTTAGGGCTTCTCCATTGTCTACCAAGGCTTCAGGACCATCTCTAGGGTCTTCAGCATCATCAGCAGGGTCTTCAACATCTTCAGCAAAGTGGCGGCTTCAAGATCCAACCTTGTGGGTACAGGGACCTTGTCAACTGGGTATAAGGTGCTTCAAGGCACAAACCCATGTTGTAAGGGATCCAAAGCACTACAAGGTGCAAAACCACTTTTTAAGGGGCAAGGCACTGCAGATGGGACTTGGTGGCATCAATGACATCCTGTGGGACCACTGCAGGTCCATGTTGGCATCAATGACAATTTCATCAACAATCTCCCCCTTTGTCATTGATGACAACAACTCATGCTCCCCCTATGAGCATGCTCCCCTTTTGTCTTCATCTCTCCCTTTGTCTTCATCTCTCCCCCTTTGGCATCAATGGTAAAGGGTATCCACATACCTGTGTCTGAAATCTCTGATCACTACTCACTGCTCTCCCTTTCAATATGCATGATCCTAGGACCTATCTGTATGCTTGGAGTAACCATCCTTTCTTTGTTGAGTTCATCCTCCAACCTCATGAACTCAAGGTGTGTTAAGGTCTTTGAAAGACCTTACACTTGGCTTGCCGTATGGCAGCCATCCTCCCTGCTCTGATCAACCTCTCCTATCTGCAACTGCTCGGTCTTCCTCATCCATACTTGCTTCTTGGCATCTGTCCTTTGAGCATTTGATCCTTCATTTGTACTGGCTTTCCTTGATGAGTTGTCTAGGTAACTTCTCAAGGATTGTTTTCGTGTACTCCAACAATCTTGAGCTTTGTGCTCAAAGCCACTGCAGCTATAACACCTCATCGTACAACAATGTGCAGCAATGTGACCAACATTGTTGCATGACCCACATCTGACTGAGCTGTTGGAACTTTTAATATTTCTTTGATCAACTTCATCTCTCCATGCTTGAGAGTGTCCCTGACTGTAGGCATTTGATTTCTGATCTTCAAATCTTCTTGCTGATGTATATGAAGGACTCCTTGGTTGACTTCTTTGACTTGCACATTCTTGGGCTTTGTGGCCAAACCCACTGCAGGTGTAGCATCTCAATGTGTGACATGTGGCAGCAACATGTCCGACTTGATTACATGTCCAACATCTAACTGAGTCATTGGGGCTTCCAGCCCCTTCTTCCATAGAATCTACAATCCATAGCCTTATGACCAAAGTTAGAACAAAAATAACAATAACCATTGAATTCATAATCATACCTTGGACCTTGTTTCCTTCTTGGAGTTGAATCTTTGCTTTGAGGAATGAGGTCAGCTTCTTGATGTGTTCTTGAACATTCACCATCCTTGTTATCATGTGCAGGTACATAGGATGCATCCTTGGTCATTGATGGACCATCATTTGGGGTCTTTGGAGACCACTTGTCTTCTTCTAGATTGTCTTTTATCTTTCTAAACCCAAGACCAGATTTGTCAAAAGGAGACCTTTGGTAATCCAATAATTTATCCAACTTGACAAAGCTACTGTTGAACTTCTCATGATGCTTTAATTTTTCAATCTTCTTTCTGAGATTGACAATCTCAAACTCATGCTTTTGATTTGTCACTTCTTTTTCTTCCAATTGATCTCTTAATGCTTCTTCTATTCTCTTGACTTCTTCTAGCTGAGTTTTCAGATCAAGATTTGTCTCTGTTGCTTCTTCAAGTATTTTTGAATCTTTAACATGTATCTTTTGTTCTAGAGTTAGATCGATCAAATCAATCTTTAGCTTTTCTTTTTCTTCTTCCTTTTCCTTCAGCAATTTTAGCCAACCTACTCCTTCATGCTTAAATTGTTTAAGCAACTCCTTTAGTTCAACATTCTTCTTTTGGAGATTATCCATATAATCAAAGGTTGTCATTCTAAACAACTTGTAATCAGATTGATTAAGATCAACTTTGTTCAAGAACCAATCAGCTCTGAGATCTATGTTGCATACATAGTTTATAATTCTCTGTTTAGCTTTCAACATTGCTTCATCATCATCTACAAGAACCTTCTCAATTTCATCACACAACCTATCATTATAATCACAAGAGTTCATACCTTTACTGGAGTCCTCTTCTTGTTTGTCTTCTTTTTTATTGAGCTCTTCTGGGGGCTTGTCTTCTGATTCCTGATTTGTCTTTTCGGGTTCTGGTCTTGCCTTCTGATACTCACTCTCCAACTTGAACCATAGGTCTTTTGCGGAAGTGTACTCTCCTACACTTTCCTTCACTGAGCTGGGAAGTCCATCCATGAGGAACTTCAAGGCTGTAGTGTTGTCCTTCTTTGCTTCCTTCTGTGCAGCTGATTTTTCTTTCTTGTTTGATGGAGCAGGTGGATTGATAACAATTTCCCAAATACCAAACTTCTTCAGATAAGCCTTCATTTTGCCCCTCCAACTGAAATAATCAGTAATATCAAGTATAGGGACGTCATTGCTTGATGACTCTTTCTTTTCCTCCATTGTGTCTAAGGATCTCCTTCAAGCTTGCTAGGCTTGTGACGAAGGCCGGCTCTGATACCAATTGTTAGACACTGAGAGGGGGGTTGAATCAGTGTAAAGCAATCTTAAAACTTTTCTTAACTTGTCACAATTAACTACCATTTTCATAATCATTTCATAAACATATTTCACTTCATCATTCACATATTTGAATCATCAAGAACCATAACACAAAAGAACACAACACGATATAATTTTGTAATCTTTTTGTATTAGTTTCGTCCGGCTACAACCGTGAGGTAAAATCAACACCTACTGATACAAAGAGCACCTACTCTTCATCCAGGACCCTGCCTAGTTTTCTTAGACCCTACTAAGAAGGGTTTGAGGTATCCTAACCTCAAAAGCAAGACAAGCTTGCATTTACTGTTAAATCTCACTGTCTCAACACACTTTCATACATGTCACTGTCATATCATACCAGCACTTGTCTCTAGTCCACTTCAGCACCTCTTCAAGGAGCATTCATCAGCACTTCTTCATACAGTCACATTAACTCTTCATTCTGTCCACCAGCATCATGTCTTCATTACAAGCAATTTCTGTCATATCAGCATCATGTCTTTAGTTGTAGGTGCATCACTGCCATAAACTCATTGTCATATTCAATCTGTCAAGCATCTCACTGTGTAAGCACTGTCAATGTCATCAACCTTATCATTTGTCATATCATTTCAGACTGCTGTTATCGTCATATGAATGGCTGTCACTATCTTGTCAAGTCAATGTATGTCACTGTCAAGCTGTCACATAAAGATGCTATAACTGCTGTATATGTGACATCAAGATATTGTCATTCAAGTTATTAAACCAATCAGTCACTAACACCGAAGGTATCACTTTGTCAAATAAAGAGTTGTCACAAATCTCTAAACTGCTCAACATACCATCAGATCTGAAGTCAAAACTCAACTTACTAAATCACAGTTCATCTCATTCAACTAACTCTCCTATGACCTGTGAAAAAGATACCAAAACTTGTCCCTCTATTTGGCTTGAACTTCTAAACCAAATTTGTTCAAAGAGTTGCTCATTTTCCTCCTTAAATCTGTTTCTGGTTCTCTACCAAATCAATTGCAAAATCTTCTCCAAAACCTTACCAGATCTCAACAAGTCTCTTCAGATCACACATTCAGTTCTTCTCTACAGGTACTTGATCATAACTCTTCATCTTAGCTTCCGTCTGCTCCACAGGACTGTAACTTTGACTCATAATCTACTCCTCCTTGCTGCCACAGAACTGTGATTTCGTTGTTCGTATATCAGACTTCTTTGCTACTTCAGAGACCTGTTTCTTCCTTGCCGATTTCAGACACATCACAGTCTAAAACTCATTCTATCTTCAACCTCATTTTCTGTCCATAGACAGCCCCAAACATAGTCTATCTAGGCCTCCACTTGCAGCCTCTTCCATAGTCAAAATATAACCCCAGAACAACAGTCAACTAGGCATCAGACTTGGGGCTCTTCAATAGTTAATATGCTGTCCCATAAACACAGTCTACTAGACCTCATCGTTCGATCTCTTTCATAGTCAATATAGCAGCCATATGTATCATAAATAATAGACTTAAAACCCAGACAACTAATCATCAAGACAAGATATAAATCTTTTCTTAGAACAGACTTGAAGGACACATACCTTTGATTGCTTTTACCCTTGATCCACACTCATACCTCAGTTCGGTCCTGTTCTTTTCTTACCTCAAATCACTGTAATCTTCCTCCAAGAATCAACAAACTTACCATGCCTTTGTCTGCTGCTTCAAATTCAGACTGTGGTAAAAGTCTGCTATTTTCGGACTGTTGACTTCTCTGCAGTTTCCTCAGAGCACACCCGAAAATCAGAGTGGCTTCTTCACATTCTTTTCTTGACTTCTTCGCTGCTGCTACCTTAGTTACAACCTCAGTCCACTGTCATTTATCCACCTAAAATTCAGAGAAAATCACCGAATTCTACTTCAAAAAAAAATTGTCTGTGGCCGTCTCAGTGCACCAGTAAAACCCCGAATTTCAGAGCACTACTTTACCCACGAATTCCTCACCTCAATCCACGAGCACGCTTCTCTCTCATTCGTTGGATGGATTTGCATAGATCAAGACAAAAAGAAAAAGAAGTGGTTCTGCTGCTCCCACCGAAATTTCACAGGCCTCAGTCCACCACAGTCAACTTTTGACCATCTGAAAAATCTCAGAGCTCATCCAAATTTCACACATAACAAATCAAAACGTGATGGGATATTTATACTAATTTTCCATCAAATTTTTGAGCCGACTTGTCCTAAAAAATAATTTTATTTTTAATTTTTAATTTTTTTTTGGAGCCGACTTGAAAGGATGTTGTGGGTTATGTAATTTTCTTATTTTGTTCCATTCCTTACCATAAGCAAGGGTCTTAGGGTTTGTTGCATGTATTCATATTTGTTATTACCCCACACTTCTTCATTTATCAAGGTCACCACAAAATAGTCATCATTAGGGTTAGTTGTATGCAATCAAGTTTACCATGAGCAAGGTTGTCCTCCAGATCATAAAGATGCCATCATCCCATATGACCAAGGGCTATCGATGCTTCCTCATCTTCAAGGTGGCCTTCTTCAAGTGCTTCTTCAACAAGCAAGGGCATGTTCATGGGTTCCATAACATGTCAAAGACCATACAAGGTCATCTTCAACATACAAGAGTTCCATGACCTCAACAAGAGTTCCAAGATCATCACCAACACAAAAGGGCCCCATCATGCATTCCTTTAGGTGACAAGGGTACAGGGACATTGTGATCAAGACAAGAGGGCTTCAAAGGACATTCCATGTGCAAGAGCATGCATGAGCAAGGTCCCCATTATCCACAAGCAACTAAGTCTCCAAGTGTCATCATACCATCATATAAGTGGGTTCAAGATCTTCCTTATGCCCTAGGACTATCTCCAAGGGTTCCAAGACTCCATATGACCACTTCATCTTCATCAAGAGTACATGGACCTTTAAACCATCAATTGTGGGTCCAAGGACCTCTTCAAGGTTTCTTTATCAAGTAAGAAGCTTCATAGGCTTCTTCAACCATCTTAACCACTCAAGGGGACCTCCAAGGGTCAGGATCCATCATGACATCACCTGTGGGGTTGCCAGTCCTTCTCTTAGGGTACCATGACACCATCAGAGCATGAATGACCACATAATGGGTCATTAATGCTTCTCCAAGTCATTTAGGGCTTCTCCATCGTCTACCAAGGCTTCAGGACCATCTCTAGGGTCTTTAGCATCATCAGCAGGGTCTTCAACATCTTCAGCAAAGTGGTGGCTTCAAGATCCAGCCTTGTGGGTACAGGGACCTTGTCAACTGGGTACAAGGTGCTTCAAGGCACAAACCCATGTTGTAAGGGATCCAAAGCACTACAAGGTCCAAAACCACTTTGTAAGGGGCAAGGCACTGCAGATGGGACTTGGTGGCATCAATGACATCCTGTGGGGCCACTGCAGGTCCATGTTGGCATCAATGACAATTTCATCAACAAAGAGAACGAGAGTAGAGCTTACCAAGGTAGGCCTCTACCTTGCCCGGAAACGACGCCAAAATATGTTATCACACAAAGTGTAGCTACCCACTAAAGGTATCCCTATCTGGGACGGTAGAGGTAAAGTAGCTAACCGGTGACACCGCAAGGGCCTCGTTCACTACACGTAAAGTGTAGTTGTCACATCGGACAGGATCGTGTTGCTTTAGATCAATCCAGACAATGATCAATGGGGAGACACCACTAGCCGATGAGGGCTAACGCACCTATTGAAGACACTCCTAGGGTTATGAAATGGATGAAAGAGGAGAAATAATGATGAAGGAATTCTAGATCTAGAGAATAGATGTGGTATAGAAGGTTAGGTTGAAGCTGGGGAGGATTAAAAATAAGGGATATTACCCTACTTAATTAAGATTGTACCACAAAGAGTTTAGTAACATAGATCTAGAGAGATCTAGCCAAATAAAATGAAACCCTAATGAGATCCACTTAGGGTTTAGCCAAAAGTGGACAAAGTGGACCCAAAAGAGTATATCGGTGTATCAAATGGCTAGATCTAGTGACTTGAAGGATAGATCTATGAAATTGAAGTGGGTTCGAGCATCCCTAGTTGATAGATTTGAAAAAAATGGCCACACGCCCAAGGAGGGTGCCCCACCTAGAGAGACTAGTGCTAGATCCCAGGGAAAATGGAGTCGTATTTTTATGAAATTTGAGATCTAGGGTTTATTCAATTATCTCGAACTGGGTTTTGATGGTCGTCATAAAAAATTCACCAGATCTATCAGATCTACAAAACTAGGGTTTGAAAGAAAGGGTTTTGTTTGCAATTGGATGAAAATAATGAAAACCAGTACTAACCTTGCAAATCATACCTGAAAATACTTGGATGAAAAAATTCACCAGATCTATCAGATCTACAAAACTAGGGTTTGAAAGAAAGGGTTTTGTTTGCAATTGGATGAAAATAATGAAAACCAGTACTAACCTTGCAAATCATACCTGAAAATACTTGCGGCCACCTTATATGTCGATGATCCTTCAACTTAGTTACAATTTCAAGCGAGATCCGACAAGAAACAAGAGAAAAACGCCGAGTGAAGGTAGTGCACCCCTCTTCTCCACTTGCAAAATCAATTTACCGAAGTGAGATTTGTTCACGGATGAAAAAGATAAGCTACGTACGCCATCTACAGAGAAAATCCAATGCCCAAAGTGACAATTGAAAAGTCCCTGAAGATGAAATGATTTTCCCGGAAGATTATGCAAGACGCCTTAGCAATCTCCTCCAACCAATTCGCTACCCTGCAAAAGATCAATACAGCCTCCACAGAAAGATAAAGTTTGCATCCAAGATCCACTGAAATGTCTAAGCAAGAGACATAAAAATCACATCCAAGTACATTCACAAAGCTTCCAAGAGTTTCTGTAGAAGTTTTCTTGTATTCAATATTCTTAGAGCCAAAAGTCACTTTACAAATGAGAGAGCATCTCAATATACAGATCTCTCAAGCACATTAAACCTAGATCCAAAAAGATCAGGGGTCAAGATCATAAGATAGGATCAATCTAATCTACATCTAAGATTAGTCGGATACATCATACAAGGATCAACTCAATAATAGAGGGGTGTGCATCACTAAAAATGCCCTAGGAGGGGGCGCACCACATAAAAAATGACAAATAATCATAAGATAGCACATGGTGGGGCTAGGAGGCTATAATATACTTTAATAGCATGGCCCCATGGCACAATAACAATGTGTGATGGTCAATGATATCATGGAGTGATCAAAATCACTAGGACGTCCCCTTAAAAAATACATCAAAACCCCCTCAAAATGAAGAAATCAAGGACATGTGGACCCCATGTAGAGTCAAGGTGATGTCAGATGATGAAGGTGACCCAAACACTGTGCCTCAGACAAATTCCATGCCATTTCCAATTTCCTCATTAGCCATTTTTTATCATCGAAATGCTGCCTCGGGAACATAAAATTGCAAATATCTCACCAGTGACCAAAAGCTGAAGCCAACTGACTGCACGGATAGGTCTGGAATCATAGTAATATGGTACACTCGATTGGTTGCACCCCATGATTCCCTCTAGCGCCCTAGGATAACTCACCATCATCTGCAATTGCATTTTATTTTGATTTCCTAGGGCGAAACTGCTGCAAAATGCTTGGAAGATCCATATCTCTCCTACAAGTGCCTAAAACTAAAAATCGGTTGCACCAGTGGACTTAGAATGTTCAAATCAACAAGGAATGAATACCCATACACCATATGTCCATAAAAAAGGTACGTCAGAGACCTCGTCCATGTCAGAACAACAACAATAATAAATCCTGTAAATGTTGATAATCATGAAAATACTACAAGACATCATAGTAAACCACCATCTGAAGCATGTATATGTCTAATGGAAATTGATAGACCATAAATAACCATCATTCACAACAATTGGCCAAAACTCATCCTAGACCCTGTTGTTGGCTTGGTCAAACTGGGTTGACCAGGTAAAAAATGGTCAAATGATGACCCAAATGCTAAACTCTAATACTGCAAAGTACAAAATGGATATGCATGCTCAATTATCTATGTTAAGAGTGAGCTAAAGTACAAGTAGCTTTTGTTGACGATTATAAGCACAATATATATATATCAAAATGATCAGCTGCTTTAAAGAAGGACCTTCAGTGTATACTCATTTATAGATTTAGCCATTTTGGTAGTCAAGGGTGAAGGTGAATGAAACCAGGTAAGGCCAAGGGGATGACTTGACACTCGACACTGTAAGCATTTAGGGTAAAGGACAAGGGAATCTACACAACACATAAGTTGTATTAGGTGAACAATAGGGAATGGCGGTGTCTCACAAATGGGTGGAATAATGTGAAGGCTCCACTAGACTCTAGACAAGCAACCTGTTTAGCAATATAATTGCACAACAATATACACTAGTTAACTTCTAGAGGTAGGAGCCCTGGAAATCCTTCTAGGCTTCCAGAAAATGACAAAGACATGACTTTTTTGGGTTAGTCTTGTTATCACACAAAGTGTAGCTACCCACTTGAGATATCCTATCCGGGACGGTATAAGTAAGGTAGCTAACCGGTCACACTGCAAGGGCCTCGTCCACTACGGGTAAGGGTAGTTGTCACACCGAACAGGCTCTTGTTGCTTTAGATCAACCCGGAAAACGACTGAGGGGGAGACCCTACTAGCCTAATAGGCTAGCACACCTACTCAAGACACTCCTAGGGTTTGACAATGAATATGAGAAGATAGATAATGAGTGGATAAGACTAGATCTATCACATTAGACTGGTATGGAAATTAGGGCCAAGTTGGAGAATCTTAGTATAGATAGGAAATAACCCAAGTTGGTTGAGATCAATGTTGAAAAAGTCGGCCTCGGCAAAAAATTGGTGAGGGTCTTGAATACAACTTCTCAGCAACATCGGCGAAAAAATCGAGAAAAATTGACAAAAGTCGACAAACATTAAAAAATAGAAAATACATTCATTTTTTTTTAGAATTTTAAACATATAAAGCAACAATAACATCAGAAAAACATATTGGAACATAAATATGAAGAAAGCACTGATATATATCATCATCATGTAGCCATGCCAAATATAAAACGATACATCAAAGTCGATACTGAAAGTCTGAAACATCATAGTAGTCCAATCAAGGACTCAAAAGTGTATAAAGTTTAAACAATACAAAATGACATCACATATATAAATGTATCTGAGGAAAACTAGCATCTAGCTATCTAATATCAATGCCCTCTTCCCCTTTAATGGGAAAATACCATGGGTCTTTTGTCAGGCCTGCCCCTAGCACTAGAAGTAGCAGTAGAAGGCCCTGAGCCTGCATCTAATACTCAACGCTGAGTGATGGATGGAGGACTAGATGTATCAAGCGGTGCAGAAGGTGGTGGCGATGCTAGCACATCACCCTCCATGGTGCCTCCAACCACCTCCTCCTCCTCCACTTGCCCCTCCTCTAGCCATGCAGGTGACTCATTCATGATAGGAGTCTCAATCTCCACCCTCTACTTAGACAATATATCAATATTGTCCAAGGAGATGGCATTTGCATCTGGTTCTTTTTGTATCTGTGCCATCCATAAGCGGAGGTTGTAATGGACATACACCAAGTCATTAAGAAGTGTGAACTCCAACCTGTAAGAGGGTAATAAAAAAAATTATGAGTCTAGAGGGTAATAAGTTAATAAATTATAATATCTAAGAGGATCGCAGATTCATAAATTGCATTAAACATTTAAATGCATTTGCTTTGTTCAAATTCTAAGTTCTAAGTTTCTAACCTTCTGCGTCTCTTTGCATGTATTTTTTCAAATACACTCCAATTCCGCTCACATCCCGAAGTTGTACAGGTTTGGCTAAGGATTCTGATGGAAAATTTCCGTAAGTTTGGTGTCCTCACACCATAGGTTCGCCACCAAGTGGCTACACCAAACAAGAAATAAATATAAATAAATCATAATTCATCTTTCAAATAAAGGTGAAAACTTAAAACGATCTAATAAGTTAATTACATACCTGGCATGAATTCGGTCCTGTCACGAATAGCATCAGCAAAGCTAAATACTCCAGTACCATCCTGATACACCTCTATCGCGCGATTGACTGCATTGCGACTGTCATAATCAGGTATCATCCTCTGAATACAAGTGAGAAGCCCCTCCAAAACCTCACCATCAAAATCAAAATTGCATTTGTTGGCAAATGCGGGGTTGAGGAAGAGTCCTACTGCATGAATGGGTCGATGAAGCATCCCAGTCCATCGAGTATCAATCAACTCCCATAACAACATGTGCCTGTCATGCCCTGGGGTACCCTTTCCCACATAGAAATTCTGAATGGTCTCTTTGGCGCTATCCATCGCCTCATATAAATAGTCCATTGCGGGCTTATCACCATCAACAAGTCACAGAACACTCACTAAAGGTTCACTAACCGAGCACACTTACTCCATTCCTTCCTAGAAGGCGTCAGTGTACACCATCTTGGCAATGGTTTTCCCATCCTCTCTCTTGCTGTAAACACAATCACGCCACTCATCAAAAACAAACATTTGCTTCAACTCAAACTGACATTGAAGCAAAGACCGAAGAGTAATAAATGTGGTGGAAAAATGCATGATTGCAGGACGCTTCAACTCCTTGTTTTTGGTGTGCCTCCTCATGAGACTAAGAACAAAACCATGGTTGTAAATGAACTTGGGGATGGCCTTAGCTTGATCAATCAGCACCTTGATAAAGGGAATTTTCCCCATATCCTCCAACATCAAATCAATGCAATGAGCTACGCATGGAGTCCAAAACAAAAAGGGGTACCTATCCATAAGCATCCTACTAGCAGACACATAATTAGCTACATTATCTGTAATAACTTGCACAACATTGTGCACCCCAATATCCTGGATGAACCCATCCATCAACTCGCATAAAAGTGTTGCATCTTTTACATGTGCTGATGCATCAACTGGTTTTACAAACATGGTACCTCTAGGACAATGTACCAAGAAGTTGATAAGGCTTCTACCCTTACCGTCTGTCCACCCATCTGACATGACTGTGCATACAGTGCTCTCCCATGACTGCCTAAACTCTTCCAACCTAGCACCGATGTCCATCTTTTTTGCTTGAAGGATTGGGCCCCGCAACTCCTCAAAGGTGGCACTTTTATAACCTGGGCCAACTACTGCAATGGCATCACACATCAGCTGCCAAAATGGATTGTTTTTAACAATGCTGAGAGGTATGTGACTCTAGTAAAGACACCTTCCCATTACCTTGTCCGCTTCTACCTTTTCCGATTTCTTTGTAATTGATTTGATAGAAGGTTGTGATTCTGGTCCAACCTATTGGGATGCGAGCCCCGCCCTCCCAAGAGGTGAAGCTGTGGAGCCCCTCCCACTACCCTCACCGATAGTGGTAGATAGAGATGCACCTACACTTCTTGCTTGGCCAAAAGCTGCAAGCTCAGCTCTGTTCGCAGCGATCTCATCATTCTTTCTCATTTTTTCATGGATGGCGTCATGGGAAAATCTCATGATTTCTGGGGTCACTGCAGTACAAAGGCCAACATCATGGCCAAGTAGTTTGGCTAGACGGTATTTCAACTTGTTAACCCCTCTCGACATGTGATGCCCACATAATTTGCAACTCAAATTTTGTCTATTGATGCCATCCTCGGGCTCACCATACTGTCAAAATGGGTCTAATATCTTTGGCATTTTTGCAATTGGAATGCTTCAACTCAAATGCAACCCTAGGGCACAAAAACAAAAAACAAAAAAAATTAAACTCCATTGGAAAAAAATAGCAACATTCTAGTTTAAAAAATCAGAACTCTAAATTTAGATTTTAAACCATGAAAGATAAGAAGAAGAGGGTGGCTAAGAATTAAAAAAACAAGCATGCTATTTTCCATTCTAATTTTTTAAAACCTCCATTTACATCGGGACTGTTTTTTCATTTTTTTGGGCATGGAAATAAATGGCCAAATAGTAAAAACAAATAGCGAAGAAATATGCAAGAAATATGCAAAGAAATAGTCAAATAAATATGCAAAAAAAAATGCAAGAAATCTTTCAAACAGTCCATGGAAAAGATAGAAAAACAATGGGATAAAATGCACATACCTTGAACACTTGCTCCACAAAAATCCTTGGTTGAGATGCTAAATGGTGTTTGAAAGTCTCCAAAGGTGTTGGTGGTCTCCTTAAGCCCTTCTCCTCCACTTCCAACAAACTCATTTGCCAAATGACATAAAAAAAACCTGTTTTTTCCTTTTGTAAGCCGTGGATTGGTTGCCTGGGCGACTTTTTCCTTCGACCTGCGTGGTTTCCTCAAAAAGCACGATTTTTACCAAAAAGTCGCGACTCAGCAATTTTTTAAAAAATCGCGACTTTTGCTCGCCAATAAATCGACTTGGAGCAAAAGTCGCGACTTTTGCGATTTCTCGCGAGAAGTCGGCGAGGTTTTCAACACTGGTTGAGATTGTACCACAAATAGTTTAAGGAAGTAGATCTAGGGAGATCTAGCCAAATGAAAGAAAACCCTAAAGGGACCCACCCAAGGTTTTTACATAAGTGGACAAAGTGGACCCAAAAGAGTAGATCGGGGCATGAGATGACTAGATCGAGGTGCTTGATGATTGGATCTATGATTTTGAGGCGGGTCCAAGCATACCCATCTGATAGATTTGAAGAAATGGCCACCCACCCAAGAAGGGCGCCCCCACCTAGAGTGACTAGAGCTAGATCCCATGGAAAATGGAGTGGGATTAACGTTAAACTTGATATCTAGGGTTTATTCATTGATCTCCAAGTCGGTTTTGATGCCTGTCATCAAAAACTCACCGAATCTATCAGATCTAAAAACGAGGGTTTTGACAAAGAGGGTCTGTTTGACAATTGGATGAAAATAATGAAACAAAATACGTACCTTGCAGATCGTACCTGAGAATACTTGCGGCTTCCTTAGATGTCGATGATCCTTCCACTTTGTTACAATTTCGAGCTAGATCTGGCATGCAACGAAAGAAAAACGCCCAAATGAGGAAGTGCACCCCCTCTTCTCCACTTGCAAAATCAATGTACCGAAGTCAGAATTGTTCACCGATGAAAAAGATAAGCAACATACAACATCCACAGAGGGAAAGATTCAATGCACGAAGCAACAATTGATCACTCTCTAAACATGAGGCGATTTGGTTGAAAGACGATGCAAGTTTCCCTAACAATCACCTCCTCCAATTCGCTACCTGCAGAAAGATGGACCCTCATAGAATAATATTGTTTGCATACAAGATCCCACTGAAATGTATGAGCAAGAGTCATAACAATCACATCCACGACATTCACAAAACTCCCAAGAGATTTTTGCAAAAGTTTTATTATATTCAATATTTCCATAGCCAAAAGTCCCTTTACAAATGAGAGAGCATCTCAATATATAGATCTCTTAAGTACATAATACCTAGATCCAAAAAGATCAAGGGTCAAGATCATAAGATAAAATCATCCTAATCTACAACTAAGATTAGTCGGATACATCTCACATGGATCAACTCAAAAATATAAGGGGGTGCATCACTAGAAATAACTGATGAGGGGCGCACCAGATAAAATCTGACTAATGACCACAAAGTGGCACATGGTGGGGCAAGGAGGTTATGTTATCCTTCACTATATTGACCCCATGGCACAATAAACAATGTGTGGTGGAAAATAATATAAATGAGTGATAAAAAACACTAGGGGATCTTCCTCAAAATACCCTCAAACTATATAAATCAAGGATATGTGTGGACCCCGAGTGAAGTGAAGTTGATGTCGGATGATGAAGGTGACCCAAACACTACACCTCAGACCAATTCCATGCCAATCCTTTTCCTCAATTGCCCAAATCGATTTCCTCATTAGCTAATTTTTATTATTAAAATGGTGCCTTGGGAACATAAAACAACCCATATCTCACCGGGGACCAAATACTAACGTCAAATAACTGTACGGATGAATCTGGGACCATGGTAGTATGGTATAAATCACTGGTTGCACCCTAAGAATCCCTTTAGCGCTCTAGGAGAACTTACTTTTTTCCTCGTTGTGTTTTATTTTCATTTTCCCCACATAAAATTGCTGCAAAAAGGCCAAGAGACCCATATCTGTGTTGTAACTACCTGAAACTGAAAACCAACTATAGCAATGGACTCAGAATGTCCAAATCAACTAGGAATGAGTATTCATACACTATATGTCCATCACAAAGGTACATCAGAGGCCCCATCAATGTCGAAACAATAATAATAATAAAGCATGTAAATGCTAATAACCATGGAAATAATACAAGCCATCATAACAAATCACCATCTGAAGTATGAATATGCCTAATGGACACTTGTAGACCATAAATAACCATTATCCATGAACATTTGTCTGTAACTTATTCTGAATCTCGCTCATGGTCTGGTCAATACTAGGTTGACCAAGTCAAGACTGATCCAATGATGACCCAAGTGCTAAACTCTGTTACTGCAAAGTACAAGTGGACAGGCATGCTCAATTATCTATGTTAGCAGTGACACTCTAGTACGATTTAGATTTTGTTGGCAAGTATAAGCACAATACATATATAGTAATCAAAATCAAATTGATTAGTTGCTTCAAAATAAGAACCTCCAATATATACTCATTTATAGATTTAATCCTTTTGCTAGTCAAGGATGAAGGGATCGTAAACAATAGGTGAGGCCTAGGGATGATTTGATAACTAAAAACTATAAGCACCTGGGCTAAAGCAGAAGGGGATCCACACAACACATAAGTTGGACTAGGTGAACAAATAGGGCTTGGTAGTATCTGACAAATGGGTGGAATGTTGAGAAGGATCCACTAGACTCTAGAAAAGCAACCTTTTTGATGCTTTATTTGCTCAGCATTTATTTTACTAGTTGACCTCTAAAGGCAGGTGCCCTGGTAAGCCTTCTGGGCTTCCAGATAATGACAAAGACATGACCTTCTTGAGCCAGTCTCTCCCTGCTACCCTGTGGGGTCAGATGAGCTATACAATATACAAAGAATGAGTGCTCATCCTCTAGCCATCAACTTTATTTTCCATTGATAACTTGCTAGCCTCCAAGAGCAGGTGCCATGGAAAGCCTTTTGGGCTTCCAAAAAATGACAAAGGCTCAGCCTTCTAGGGATTTCCTCCCTGATAACCTATGGGGATACATGAGTCTTACACTATACAATGGATGAGTGCTCATCTCTTGGCCATTGGCTAGTTTTATTTTTATTTCCAATAGTGTCTCAAGACACTTTTATTTTGCTAGTTGTTGCCGCCTTTCACGCACCTCGATGGGTTTGGGCGTGGCAGAAATCTTCAAGCCACTGGGTGCGTCCTTGGGGGCAAATCTCAAGTTGAGATACTGTCACTCAACACTCAACTCCTCTGTTTAGGCCAACTCCTAGCGAAGCCAAGGGGGGTGGTCCCTATTAGAAGAAAATCTATGGTTTTTAGTCTACGAAAGAAAAGACTAAATCTAGGAGTTAAAATGAAATGGATAAAATAACACAAGGACTATTGCAAGAAAGACATCACATCAACAACATATGACAATGTAAGCACCATTCACGACATTTTGCAATAATTGATTTAAGCATTGAAAGTAAAAAAGACCAGTGCCAATGAATATGGAGTTCTTGTAAAAGTGGAGTGTTGTTGTGTCGTTTAAGTATTGCAGTTGTCTTGTTGGTCAGTTTTAAAAATTATTAATGAGTAATTAAGGGCGTGGGTTAATTGTGGGTTTGGCCCAACAAGTCAAGTCCCTTCGAACTGAGTGCTAAAGCGGTAACACCAAGTGTCCAACGAGGTGAGGATGAACCTGCTTGGAGTAGCCCCCTAACTCTGTAGTAGTTACCCTTTGCAACCTCCCGAGTTCTCAAGAAAATCACTTGTGTGGATTTTCCTATTAAATCTAGTAAATCGTATCCCTTTCTGATACAACCAACTGATCAGACAAGCTGCAGCGGTGTAGAGCATACGGCGAAGGAGTCTTGGTAATTTTTTAAGGATTTTAAACTTGTGTTCTTGTTAAAAATAAAAAACCTCCAGGAATCTCTTTCGGTCCAAATGGACCTCAATCAGGAAAGCGAGGAGGGGTTGATTTTAGATAACAGAAAAATACAAAACACAACTCACGGATTGTCTAATTAGTCCTACCACGCATCTCTTTCCCCTTTCGGGTCAATCGGGAAGTCGTGGTGTAAGTAGTATGATTACTTTGAATTTTTAAAAGATATTGAAATGCTTATGATTCAAAGTATACACTACTGCAATAAACAACTAAACTAAAGAAAAAAAATGGAAAAGGAAAAAAACACCAAAAACACCGATTCCTCCCTGTGGGGATGGGGAGTGGGCTCGAAAGAGCCTACTCAGAAAGATCTTTTATTAACGGTATTTACAATGCTTGAGGTGGATGCCAATGTTCCTTACAGATCTGGATCCAAAGGCTTACAGGTTTTATGAGTAAGACAAGACCAAGAGTGGTGCTTCGAGAGGTCTTTGAACAACTTAGATCTTTGATTTTCCGGCAGCACTTCTCCTTATCCTGGCAATAAAAGTGAAAAACCAGCCACTTGTTATTATGAAGAGGGCGGCCATATTTAGTGGGCGCCACCACAATATAGAGGTCGCCACTACAAATGGAGGGCGTCACAAGATAGAGGAAGCGCCAGATTTGGGGATTCGCCACCAAATCTAGAGGAAGGGCGCTAGCCATTTGGGCCCACGTTTTTTACATAGTCAAAGCTAAAATTGGAGTTATTCCACCATTTTGGAGGGGCGCCTAGCCTAGCCTATGGGCCCATTTTATTTCCATTTTTATTTCTTAACCTAAAAGCTCATCTAATGGTGGATATTTATCCAAAGACCTAGATCTAAAGATGGAGAATACTTGGACATGGATTAAGCTTGTGGCCTTTGATTAAAAATTAATCTAAAGGTGGAGATTAATGGAGAAGAATAGAAAGCCAAATACCTAGATCTAGTGGTGTGGATTAAACCCTAGATCTAGATCTAATCTCAACCATTTATCTTCAAAGAGTTGGGGATTGTCTCAACTATTTAACGAGGGTCTCACTCCCTCATTAATCATGATCTCTCATGCTATTGTTATGCTGCCGGAAATTTCTTGCTCTCATATTCTCTTGCTATACTTTGTATTGAAGATTTGCCCAAGTTGGGCCATTAAATAAAAATTTCTTTGGAGGGATACTATGCTGCAAACTCTTTCATGATCCGAATCTTTGTAAGGTAACCTTGTATTTGTCTTGTTTGCATTTATTGTATTTTTCTAGTTAGCTCTCCACAAAGTGTTTTGTGGAGAGATTAAAGAATAAAAGTGTTTTTATTCTTTCTTGTGAATGATTTGACATTTCTTACAAAGTGTTTTGCAGGAAGTGTTAGGTATTCATCACTAGGATTACAATTCTTGCAGGCATAGAGTTATTTGCAGGTTATTCAAATCAAGGAGATCTCTCAAAAAATCTCATTCCGGCAACCTGTTTTAAATTCGGCCATCTATTTCTAGCCTTCCTGAAAAGAGGTTTATTTCACTGTATAGTGAATGTAACCCTTGTTTTAGGGCCCCAACCCATTATATATTAGTTAGGGCTTATATTTATGTTGTTTAAACACTGTTCAGCTAAGTTTTTTTGATATTTCTCCTCCGATTCTTCAGTTATTCTGAATATTAAATTGTATCAGTTCCAGCCTATATTTATCTACACTTTGAGCTTAATCGTGGTATTCCTCGTCTGAGATCAAGCAATTGAGATCAGAACGCGAAGCACTCAAAGCTGTTATAAATATTTGTCTGTCATTCAGTCTGCATAATAGTTTCCAGCCCTTTAAATCGCTCATTTCTGCAATATTTTACACTCATATTTTTTATGTAAATTTGTGAATATTGTACTAGTATTTTAACAACAAATTTTAGTGTTTTTCTGTGATTTCCAACGAAGAATAGCTCGCTGGTTTATGACAGGTTATGCACATTTTGAAGGAGATTTGATGCCTGAATAGGCCCAGGATCTCTTCAAACTTCCACCGCTTCAAAAGGGGTTCAAACCCTCAACCCTCTCTTTCATATTTTTTCCAGTTTATTGTAAACCCCAAAGAGAGTCTCTAGGGGTATTCTATAAAGTTTTGTAATCATTTGTAATTTATAAGTAAGTAGATTAGGAAATAAGGTAGATAACTAGTTCTATTTCCAGCTACCCACCTATCTTTGTGACAGACTATCATCTCTGTCACAAAGATTGTTGTGAGGTGAGTTTACTGTAGTTAGTTGAGTATTTCTTTCAAGTTTATGCAACTTTACTTTTCTGTTTAAAAGTAATCATACAACCCATCAAACCTGTGTATCCTCTATCCACTTGTCATCTCCCTTTAGGGACTTCAAGCTGGATATGAAAAACAGGTGAAGTGGGGGCTTAGGTAATTAAATAACTTTTATTTTTACCCACTACAATCAAATATTTTATTTCCCAAGTCATTTGTTAATCGCTTTAAAATAAACACTGCATCTTAACCATCAAGATTAAAATTTACTCTTAAAACTTACCAACAACAACTTCCCACATCCTGCTCCTCTACTCGGTTATCACCCTCCGGGGTACTCTGAAATACGACCAGGGGACAGGGAAGTCTTAGTTTAATAGGCATCCATCTAGCCCTTTTTCTATCAACTAAAAACAGTGACCTCAGGAAGCTAGAAGGGGTAGCAGACCGCGGGCGGTCTCTAGGCGCTTTGACGTCCTCCTTGTTGAGCACCGGGGCATTGGGGATTGACCTGTGAGCTACGGGTGGGCTTTGCTCCCACTTTGTTGAGCGCAACAGCAGTCCTTCTTTGCCTGGAGAAGTTCTAGATCGGGGTAGTCACACCACCGATTCTAAAACTTAAATCCAAAAAGAAAAACCTTAATAAAATCAACTAAAATAAATCAAGAGACATTTCAAAACCGGTTCTACAACATTCTACTATTTCAAGCACTCTTTCACTCCAATATTTCACTACAATATTTTACTTCCAGCACTCTATTTCTCAGCACATTTATTTACTTTCGATTCTGCAAATGATCATGTGGTGAATGTTAACTACTTGAAATATTTTCATACTTTAAATTTACTGCTGATTCAATAATCTTCATTCATAGCAATTTTCTGCCATTTTGTAAATCTGTTTCATTGTCCATACATTTGTTTTATTTCACTACTGTTTATAATTATATTGTTTATTCATATGTTTCATTATTAAATACCGAAGCTATAGTTTAATCGTAGATTAAAATCTCTTTTTATTTGTAAAGTTCATAAAGACATAATCTATCTTTAGACTCCATTGTAATAGGCACTGGTCTTGTTTTATATGAGGTCTTAGCCTCTTTTTTAAACGATCCCTTTAATTAATCAGTGATTAATTAATAAACCTGGAACTTAGTTTTCCCATAGGGACTACCCCCCTTGGCTCTGTTGGGATCTTGCCTAAACGGAGGAGTTGTGGACTGTGGTGACAGTGGTCCCCAGCTCTCACTTGCCCCCAAGGACACACATAGCAGGTTGTGACTTTCCTGCGTCTTAAAGTGTGAATTAGGTGGCAACACCTGTAATGCACCAAATGTGCCAAATAAAGCGTTAAGAACATAAAAATATTAAGTACCGAAATATTGGAAATATGCACAAGTACTTAATAAAAACTAGATCTACTTTGAAAATATTACTTTATGCTTCTAGATCTAGATACATATTTAAATAGATCAGCTTTTAGATATTGCTTGAAAGATAAACTAAACTACTTAAGCATGTGAGTAACCGTAACCGAGAAAGATTTAATTTTTCTTTAAAAAATGAAGGAAAGAGAGATAGAAAGAGTGTTGGAAGCCTGGGAATGTTGGGCCAGGGAGTCTGCTTTGGTGGAACACCGAGGGACTATGTCCTCAAAAAGATCTTGAAGATGAGGAATATTCAAGCTAGCTCAATCCCTTCTACAAGTGAGATCACCTGCAACTTAGAAGTCCTTGCACAAACAGATGGTTAAAACATAGGTGTTGCTGAAAAAAAACAATTAGAAAGCATGCAATTAAACTTAAAATACATGCAACTCCAAGAGATCTGAAACAAGCGAAAAGTAAGAGCATAAATCAAACTAGAATAATCTCTTACCCCACCGGGAGGGGGCTCCCCTTCAAGGCCCACAATTAACCAACAAAAAGCAAAGACCAATAATACAGATTATACCTCATAAGCACTTGATAATCACCATCCACACATGAAAAGCATTACAACATAGATCTTGCCTCCAAAGCCTTCTTTATTCCAAATGGTAAACAATACAATACAAGCAGTAGCATTTGTTACGGAGAGAAATTCCTATGGCTTGGGGTACCACAACAGACAGCTTGACTCCAGAAATCAATCATTTTGTATATGCAAGAGAAACCAAATATCTAACACTAAAGGATCTCGATTCGTACCTTATTCCGGATGGTTGATGTAGATCCCTATTAAACTTTCCAACTCCAGCTTGAATTGATAAATTGCTTCCTCAACATTCAATAAACAATACAAGCATGCTATATATAATCATGTTAGATCTACTCTAGCATATATAATCAATAACATATAAGCATTCGAAATCATCCATGGATCAAATATTCATTCAAATACACATTATTGGATAGGAAAATATATTTTTATTAATATAAAATTAGAGATTACAATGAATACAACCTCTGTCGGCATGTCTGCGAATCGGAGAAACTGAGTCCCCCACTTGGGCCTCCACCACTTCAATCCTCCATCTCTCGATAGCAAGCTCACAAGCAAAGGGTAAGCTTGGGAAGAACACAAAAGTGCTTCAAGGGACAAAGGGATGCAGACTCAAGTATAAGCTCCGACAACAATGGACTATAGTTCTCTTGCTCTCAATTCCTCATGCCTTCAATGTATCCAAAGGGTTCCTTATATAGCTCTCCATTGGGGCAATGAAAGGTCGAATCCGAGCGATCTCAAGGCATATGGAAGGCCAGGAGACAAGTGAGTCGGATCCACATCAAGGAAAACTCCAAAAGAATTTGGCCTTTTGCACACATCTCAATGTACGCGGTTTTAGGGGTCAAACCCGCGTATATACGCGAGAAAGGGTTTAAAAGTCGTGTATAGCAAATTTTGCATGTTTTTAGGGATGATCTTGGAAACATCAAAGGAACAAAAATGGTCCATGGGGTCTAAGGAGTCTGCAGAGGGACAGGGAAGGCCAT
>LPNX010063923.1:212689-223766 GCA_001517045.1 Pseudotsuga menziesii
CGTGTCCCCGTGCCAGGTGACTTAGGTGGTAACACTAGCAGGGCATCCATTTAGAATAACTTTAAGCTCTGATGCCTTAGTGTCTAAAGACACTTTCTTTGGTAGGACTACTTGTGCTCAAGACCTAGAGGTAGACATTCCCTGTGATAACTATCACATAAACCAACACCGAGACATAGTTTTATACATGGAGACCTATCCGAACATAAAGGTGAAGGTGGGGGGGATCCCAAATGTCACTAGTCAAGTTACAAGTCAAGGATAGTCAATGAAAATGGGAAAGCAACGGATGAATGGAGGCAGTGGAAATGATGCCAAGACTAGCAAGCTATGTCCCTGAAGGGAAAAGACTAAATCCATACTAGGAGTACGGTGAGGCCAATGCATATACAAGAGAATTTCTTGGTCAAAATCACTCCATCATTTATACTTTAGATTCCAATTAAACCAAGATAAAGTATTGCCAACTTATAATCAATATCAGCTGAGTCTCACTGCTATAATTGGTAACAAAGCAACATGAAAATCCACATGTACAAACCATAATATCACCTGGGTCATATACCTGCACTAAATCTGAAACCAATTTGAAGATCACTGGAACTATTGTTGCTGCTACATATCATGGAAAATATAACAATCTTTGCTATGGGTACTGAAAGGAAAATGGCTAACTCAGTCATCAAATCTGGGGTCATGAGGCTCAGTCATGGCATAGATTTGGTCAATCTGGATACTATGGATTTGCTGAAATTGGTAGATCATCAACTCTAGCTCATCATCTATTGATCTCATAGTAAAGGGTTGGCTCAAAGAACTACTCAGTACTACTCAGGAACAAAAGTAGCCCAACTACTATATATGTGACAAGAAGTCCCACCCTGTTTCCCTATGGGGGAAAATGAGTCGTACATTATACAATGAATGAGTGCTCATCCTCTAGCCATCAACTTTTTAAAACATTTATTTTATTAACTTGCTAGCCTCTAAGAGCAAGTGCCCTGCCCTGGAAAGCCTTCTGGGCTCCAGAAAATGACTAAGGCCTAGCCCCACTGCCAGCGAGCATCCATAGTCCAGACCGGTTTTCCTCACCCCGTTTCCCTGTGGGGAAAAATGAGCCTTAAATCATACAATGGATGAGTGCTCATCTTTAGGAAACTGGCTAATTTTATTTCTATTTGCAGTAATATCTAAAGACACTTTTGTTTTGCTGGCAGGGCATCCATTTAGAATAACTTTAAGATTCAATTCCTTAGTGTCCAAGGACACTTTTTTGGTAAGACTACTTGTCTTCAAGACCTAGAGGTAGACCATCCCTGTGATAAGAATCAAATAAACCAACACTGAGACACAATTTAAACATGGAGACCTATTCCAACATAGAGGTGAAGGTGGGGGAAATCCTAGATGTCACTAGTCAAGTTACAAGTCATGGTGAAACCAAAAGGAAGGGAAGGCAATGGATGGACAGAGACATTGAAGATGGTGCCAAGACTAGAAAGTTGTGTATGTGAAGGAGAATAACCTATGTTGCATGGGGACCCGTCCCCCCAAAACATTTTGTCGTTTCCTGCGTTCCCGCGTTCCAGAGACTCTGGAACTCCTCAGAAACGTCCCCAATTCATCGAGGACTCTATTGGAGACTTTGGGACTTATGAGCCATACCTAAACGTACTCGTCAAAATTCAGGACTTCTCAAGAACGTCCCTTGACCAATTGGGGACTCCTGGACGTCCCTCAACTTACACAATTAATATTAAAGAAACAAAAAATTAAAATTTTTAATTAAAAGCCTAACCTAAACCTCCCCCTATTCCTCTAACCCACAACCCCCTCCCATTCTCTCTATTCTATCCTATGTTCCTAACGTACACTCCAACTCACTGCACCTGCATAGCCTTATGATCTACCCATCGCTCCAACACTCTAGCACCTGCATAACCCTTTGCTATATGGTTCTACCCATCACTTTGCGCGTCACTACTTGCTAGGTTGGCTCCCATCTATAGTCACGTGCACGACTCCCCTGTCTATGGATTCCCTTCTAGAAATCCCATGTGCGTCCCTCTTAGCTTGAATAGCACAGATCGCGACCCCCTCTCGAATCTCTGGCTCTTAGCACATGCTCAAAGTTTGAGTTCATGGCTCAACACAAGCTCACACTCACAATGAGTTTGCCCCCTCTTTGCCACAACACGCTGCAGAGCACAGGTATTTAATATATGATATCTTACATTTTTTTTTGGGGGTGGTGGTAAAAATATCAGCACATGCTATTATAGTTTTATAAAAATATAATTTAGTATTTACAAATGTCAAATTAAAAATATAAATTTATTTGTTATTTAAATTTCGAAATGATTCATCGTTCATGTATACAATGTTGTAAATTTTTGTTACTGTTTTGACTTTCAAGTTTTAAGTTACTCTCTAATAGTTACCTTAAAAGTTAGAACTATTAAAAGTTTTCAATTTTAGATCTTAGGCATGTATCTTGAGTGTTTGCTATTTCGTTTTGACAATGGACAATGATGATTGGACAATACGTTATATTTCCTTCTGTAATTTGAATTTTATAATTAGTTCTACTTTTTATTTCAATGTTATATATATATATATATATATATATATATAATTTCTGCCCCCAACCTGACATCCCCTGAAAATTGGGGGTGTGCTCTAGCCGTCCCCATGTCCCCCGCATCTCCCGCATCCCCCCGCAACATAGGAAATAACCAAATCCATACTACAAATAGGACATGATCAATGAGTATACAAAGGAATCTCTTGAACATATCAACTAGATTACTCATACTTAAGATTTCTGTTAAAATAGCAACAACAAGGAAGGTCTTCCTGCATGCATGTGTCCTTGCATGCAGAAGAGTTAAATCAGGACACCGGTTGTATTTAATTTACATTTTCCTAAGTTTACTTTCGAAACTAAATTAAAGTGATCTAATTATTTACTTGACTTTAAGTGAAAGTGAAAAATAGAGTTTTCGCTTTACCTAAAGTTATAAAAGAAAGGTCAATTGGTGGAGAGGACACATACTTGCATTCCGACAGAGACGGAGGAAGAAGTGTGAGAGAGAAAATTTTGGCGAAGAAGACGGAGGAGCACTAACACAGGAAGGAAACCCTCAATTGCAGAGGAGAGAAACAAGTGGCAGAGGTACACCATACAACAACAGCAGCAACAACACCGTACAACAAGAAGTTGCCTTGGGAACTGTGCCATCTCACAAGTTTTTCTCAGTGATTTTTGGGTGTTTCGATTTTTCCATCTAGGGCATAAATCAATTTTCTGATATTGTAAAAGCTCTGTATTTTCTTAATAAAAATATCCTCTCATACTGCTACACCGGTTTTCCCATCTTGGGTTTTGTTCAAGGGTTTCTACCCAAAATGATTGTGTCGTTTCTATTGATGTTGTAAATAGTTCTCAGTTTTATATTCCGCTGCATACTGTAAAGAAGTTCATGTGTGGTTATTTCAGTTAAATTTAAATATATAGTTTTAGCCCCAGTTGTGCTTTAAAGGAAAATTTACATGGTATCAGAGCTCTGGTGAGCTAAAGTTGAGAGATTTGCAGCAGCAGTGATTGATCAGGGGCAGATCTATAGGAAGACACAAACCTAAACTTCTAGATCTAGGGTTTGACAGGTAACACTTCACTATGGTCGTGTAGTTGAGAGTTGAGGATAGACTCCAGGGGGCACAAAACTTTCCTACATGGAAAGAAAGGATCACAAGGATCTGGACATAAGTGATGCAGAGGAGCACACTGACTCCACAAAAGTTGCACCCACAGATCCAGTAGATCTGATAGCTTAGAAGAAGATTGATTCTAGTGGCATGTTGATTATCATGGATGGAGTGAAGGACCCTATAGTCCCTCACCTTTGGTAAGAAAACCGCAGCAAAGATGTGGACGGCTTTGGAGAGTCTGTATCAAAGCAAGAACGAGAACCAGAAGATGGTGCTGCAAGAGAGGATGCGCAACACCAAGATGGCCAAGGGATAAGGAGTGGTGCCTTATCTCACGAGGCTCACACAGATCAGGGATAAGCTTGGAGTTGTTGGCTCTAAGATAGTGGATGAGGATCTAGTTCAGATAGCCCTCAATGGCTTCTCTAAGACATGGGACACCTTTGTCAAAGGTGTTGTGGCTAGGGAGAAGCTCCCTGATTGGCAGAGACTATGGGATGACTTTGTGCAGTAGGAGACACACATGGGTCAAGGATCGGGCTCATCCAATAGTGCCCCACAAATTGTGGATGAGGACGCTCTAGTCCTTACAGGGAAGAGAAAGGGTAAGGCAAAGAGGAAGAAGAATGGTAAGAAGAACCTTGACGTGTCAAAGGTCAAGTGTTTTATCTGCCACAACCAGGGACACTTTTCCTCCCAGTGCCTAAACAGGAAGAAGAAGAGTAACTGTCAAATGGTTGGATCTGCAAAGGTGGAGGAGTTTTGTAGGAACTTCGATGAGGAGTTTTACTTGATACCTTGCATGGCAAGCACCATAGGAAGGTACATCGACAGTGGAGCATCTAGTCACATGACTGGACAGAAGAGATTATTCAGAGACTTGTAGGAGCGTGGAATAGGGATCCATGTTGAGCTGGGTGATGATGCGCGGTATTAGGCACAGGGAGTTGGCACTGTTTCATTTGAGAGGGATTCTGGAAAACCCCTTAGTTTTGTTGATGTGTTATATGTTCCAGGATTGACCAAGAACCTCATATCAGTCTCCACTCCAGAGGACAAGGGATATCCAGTGAAGTTCCGAGACCGTAGAGTATATATCAGGCCCAAGGGGTCATATAGGAGCTTGAATCGAGTGATTGGAAAAATGAGCGGGAAAGTGTATAGACTACACTTTGAGCCTGCAAAGGCTCTAGTCAGCAGCAACAGCAACAATCAAAGTGATTTGCGGCATAGGAGGATGGCACACTTACACCATAAAGCACTGAGGCACTTGAGATAGATTGTCAATGGAGTTCCTCAAGTACAAGAGGAGAAGCATAACCACTGCAAGGGTTGTGCTTTGGGGAAGAACATCAGGAAGCCTTTCTCACAAAGTGAGAACAAGTCTAAGGAGCCCTTGGACTTGGTGCATTCAGATGTATGCAAACCTATGAGTGTCCATTCTTTCAGTGGTTACAGTTACTGCGTAACCTTCATTGATGACTATTCCAGGAAAACCTGGATCTATTTCCTGAAGGCCAAGTCAGAGGNAAACAAATAGGAAAGAATATTCGAGTGTTGAGGGAAGACAACGGGGGTGAGTACACCTCAAATGATTTCATGGAGTATTGTTCGGTAGAGGGGAGAAAAAAGGGGCACACTATGTGCCATATTCCACAACAGAATGGAGTTGCAGAGCGAAAGAACAGGACTATGGTAGTAGCAGCCAAGGCCATTCTATTTGATCAAGGATTACCACTATTCCTTTGGGCTGAGGCATACATGACTGCAGTGTACATTCAGAACAGGTGTCCCCACACAACTTTGGGAAGGAAGACACATGAGGAGGTCTTCGTAGGAACCAGGCCAGATGTGAGTCACATTCACATATTCGACAGTGTCTGCTATTGTCATGTTCATGCTAACACTAGGAAGAAGCTGGACTTGTTATCACATATATAGTAGCCGAGCTACCATATTCTATTTTCAGATTCCAGCACACTGTTTCAGCCAGTTCCCTTACATAAGAGATGCAAAGATGAGCATTTATGATGGATCACTATTTGATGATGGACTATAGTACTTTCCCATGCCATGAATGAGTCTCAGGACACTCAGATTTGAGGACTGATGTAACCATTCAGCCATTTACATAGCAGTCAGTATTGCCCAGATTCGCAGCAGCAGGTTCTCAGCGGACAGATGATGCTTCAGACTGGTTATTTACAGGTATATGATTCAGCAGTTATTATCTTGTGTTATGGTTATTATTGCTTTTATACTCATTCTTGTGACATGTCTTAGCATTTAGTGTCATGATCAGGCGGTCATATAAATATGTGGACCTGGTTGTATTGATATTATGTATGTATGTCCTTACTTAGACCTAGAAGTTCCTGACACATACTCATTGGTTTTTCCATCCTTAGGGAGAATAGAGGTGATCATTCCCACCATACTTTGACTTGCTAGTGTTGGTCTCATTTTCACCATCTCCACCCATCCATGACTTTCCAGTTATGTTATATCCCAACCTACTACTTGACTTGTGGCATGGAGGACCATTCCCCACTATAGTCTCTTTGTTGGATAAGGTTCCCTGTTTATTTGTGTCTCGGCTCCTAGTTGCCTAGGTTTTGTTGGCTAAACCTGAAGCAAATAGCGCTGCCATCAATACAGTGTATATGGAAATGAAATGGATATCTTGTGAAAAGCCTATTCATGAAAAGAAGTGTTTCTGAACATACATGAATGCAATGCAAGCCTAATGAAATAAGCTTTAGAGTATAAATGTGAAATGTAAAACCTATGCAATAAGTGTTTTCAAACACGCATGGAGCATGAAGCCTCAATAAATATAAATCCATGTAACAAGTGTTTTTGAACATGCATGGATCAAGGTTATGGAAACTCAAAGGCCCAAAAAGCAATGTTTCTTAAAAGTTACATCTAAAAGATTGCTGGCCTCACTTGTATTTGATATGGATTGTGAGCGTTTGTCAAGGTGAATAAACACATCTGAATGTAACTTACCCATTTGTGAGACACTGCCATCCCCTGTGTTATTGCTTATCCGACATATGCTAGAGTGAGTATCCCCTTTCCATATCCAAAGTGTCACAATGTCAAGTTAGCAGTCACCCTTTAGCCTAGCCTTTTGATTTTTAGCCTTCACCCTTCACTAGCAAATTGATTACAACTATGAAGTGAGTATGGTCTCGAAAGTCTGGTTTGAGTCATAATTAATAATTAACAAAACTCTATATATTCGGTTGCTAGATCGCCAGTGAAATGATTACTGCTTGTTATAATTGTTACTTGAATGATTTGTAAAGCATGTCTTAAACTCTAACACTTGCAGCAGATTGATGTTAGCCTGGGTCATATTATTGGTCATGTTGACTGGGTATTCAACATTATTTGATTATTTACAAAGTATTATTATTTTATCTGTCTGGGCATATTGGATAGTATACATGATCATGCAGAGATCTGTAGGGTATATGAGTATACACCTTAGATGGATTTTGGCTCTCTGAGTCTGATGAGATAGTTTGTTTTCAGTTCCAAGCAATTACAGTGATGATTTATCTCAGTATACCATTCTGGTGCAGTTTTGCCATGTTAAGTGACCTGTCAAAGCAGAGAGATGATTTGATTGGTTCACCCAAGGCGCTGTATGAGGAGGAGGTGGTCCAACTACTTGTTTTTAACATTATACCCCCCTCCTGTAGATCTTTGTTGGCTCAGTTGGACAATGCTGGCACTCCAGGTGGCAGTTTGGGCAGTTTCACATTTTTCGAGGCAGATTAAAAACGATAAAAATGGCTACTGAAGAATTTGATTTGGGATACTGAGGCAAGGAAATGGCATGGGATAAGTTTTGATGATGAGTGTGATGTCTTGCACCCCTTCTCCAGCAGTTTCAGCATTCAAGAGGACCTACACCCATCTCTCCGACATGTTTTATGATTTTCTAGAGCCTTTGGAGGCTCACGATTTTCCCAGAGTGGCACTATTTTGCACTTAGAGTTATATTTTATTTATATTGTGCCATGGGGACACACTAAGGGTGTTAGACACTACATCCTAGACCCACCATGAGATTTATTCATCTTTATTTTGTCATATTTAGTGGGATCCCCACTCCTAGGGCGATTTTGTCCATTTATGTGTTATATTATTATATTGATCCATGTACTTTATGTTGAGTTCATCTCAACCATTGATTAGAACATTTTGATCTTTTAATCTTAACCATCCATTCAAAAGGTGGTTAGGATTTTGGTATCTCTCATTCATATTTAAAGGAGAGAGCTTCTCATTGTAAAGGGGTCTTTGGCTCTTGGAATCTTGATAATAGAAAAACTCTTTTGTATAAATTCTTGGGTCTCCTTTGCATCTGGTGTTCTTCGATGGAGATTGGAAATTCTATTGCATCCTAGCATTTGATTATTTGTAGTGAGATCTATATTTTCGTGGAAACATTGTTTTGTCTACTGGAGGGCGACTTTATTTGGGCATTTTTGTAGGGCTTCCTCAACTCGCTTGTTTGGCATCGCTTGTATCAGGGGGTTATCATTAGTATCATTGTGATTTATGGTTTCATCTTGTTATTTTTCTGTAGCATTTGTCAATTTCTCTTGATGCATAAAATTTGATATTGTTGACGTTTGTTGTGCAGGAGGGAGGGCGCATTAGCTTCCTTAGGCAAATCGATTTACATAGAGTCTTCATTCAAATCTTCTCAAATTGATCGGGAAAGCATAGATCATCATCATCAAGGCATCTACAAGGTTATCCAAGTAAGATCCATAGGCTAGTTCTTATTTTCTTGGTTCCAATCCATTGGCATCTTCATTTTATTGTCAAAACCCTAACTAAAAATAATCGAAAAATTATATGGATCAAATCGCTTGAGTATTTTGAAAACTATTTCTGGGTATTGTAGATCAGGGAAAACCTTAAGTGGGTTCTCCTAAGCGCCATGCTTGGGTGACTCCACAAGGCCCAAACTCTAAGGTACTAATCCCTAAACCGTAGCGCATTCCTCATCTTGGCCAAATTTTCTTGTGTTTCAATCCTATCTCTAAGGCTTGGGTACTTTGATATTGTTATACTTTTCCTCAAGTCTATCCATTGGTACTAGATAGCCCCAATCTTGTGCTTAACCTCCCTGCATTAAATACGGTTCCCAAGTGGATATTTCATCATTTGCTGGTACCTTGATTCTGGATCTAGTAACAAACCTCATAAGTCATTCGTATTTCAACTTTGGATCAATTTCATAATTCATAAACTCCTTGATCCAAACCATAACTCATCTTGTGACTTCATCCATAGATCTAGGGTTTACTTCACCTTACACCTTACGTACTTCACCTTCCCTTGATTTGATCTCTCCTGTCGAGAGTAGATCTGGGTCTCCCCCATTGTTATATTGGGCTAAGACAACATCAAGTGAAGATTGCCTCGATTGGCGTGATGTAATGTCCTCTTCCAGTTAGGCCTTAAGGCCCAAAACCGCTAACCTATGTGATTCCTGTGGGTTCGAGCGGTTACTGACAGCTAGGGAATCAGTTAAGGACTGATGCCATCCATAGAAGATCTAGGGCATCATCATTTGGTCAAGAAGTGCCACCGGGGCCAAAGGCCACCTTCGTGCATGCCATCCTAGCATTATTTAATAATTCATGCACTTTTTAAGTCTCCATCCGCATGCATGCAAGTCAACGGCAAATTAGAAGATAAAGTGACCTAATTAGGTCAAAGATTAGGTTTTGTGCAGTTGAACTTTATAAATAGAGGATAAAGCAAAATGAGACTTCACTTTGGATTATGATTATTTTGGGAGCTCTTGGATAGCAGCACAGCAGTTGGGGTTGGAGACGGAGTCTTCAGCTAACAGGATTTCGGCAGTGAAACATCTGTCCTAGTCTTATTCCGGGTAAGCCATACAGGTTCACCACTTGTTCTTCATTCATTCATCAGTTATCTAGTATATGGTATAGATCGTTGCAGGGACACGTGTGCAGCCGTAAGAGGGGGTTTTCAGCCAGAAAGCCCTAATTAGCTGCTGGGCCTTCAGATTTCAGTTTCCTTCCGAAACTCAGGCACCATTCTCATCATCAGCTTCATACTCCGGTACCCAGTGAGTTTCAGATCCATCAGTGTTCATCCGAAGCAGTTATCAGCCGTTTCGGGGTTCCAAGGGGTGAGTAGCTGCCTCTCTGAAGTGATTCGCTACCCTACCTAGAGATCTCAGAACCTTCGCATGCTCCGGGCATTCTCTCCGACACTGAACCGCTATCAGTCCTGCAAATTCTCAGTCCGATCGGACACCTCCTTCCTTGAGGGCGTCACACTTTCCTACTTGGGCGTCTTACTGCTGGGGGAATTCACCTGAAGCAGAGGAGCTCAGATCCTCTCCGATCCAGCTTGCAGTACTGGCAGACTTTCTCTAGAGTAGTTCAGACCGGCTTATCAATGGTAAGTGTTCATTCTATCTCGCAAACCCTAACCCTAATTTTTCCTATAAAATAGGGATTTTTGCATGGCAGTTTGCATGCCCAGTTGTATCAGCATAATTGTTTAGAAATAGAAAATATCGGGATTTGGGATAGGAGGAGGAAGAGTAGATACACAGAAGGAGATCCTTTTGTAACCTATAGGAGGAGGAAGAGTAGATGAAAAGTAGATGAAAAGTAGATGAATACAGAAGGAGATCCTTTTGTAACCTATAGGAGGAGGAAGAGTAGATACACAGAAGAATTTGAAGATATCCAACTAGAAGATACCAATTCAGACATGGAACAGATAGGTATACATTCAGATAGGGGAAAAGGAACAGGAGAAGAGGAGGATCGGATGGAGTTTCGCAGCTTGGTCTCTGCATTGCAAGACTTAGCCAAAGGACAAAAAGAAGTCCTCAATGCAATCAACAGACTGTCAGCTAAACCGGAACCAGGTATCAGCAATACACCTCCCTCATCGGTAGAGCGGGGATCTTCAAGCAGCAGTGGAAAGATGGTGTACACCAACATCCAAAACACTCCACACATATACAACAGACCTACTATCAGGCCTACCATGCCTCACTTCTTGGCAGATACAGTAGGGGGCCCGGTTATGCAGGTAGAACCCAGCGAGCCTTTTGGGGCTTATTTGCAGGAGTACAGAGACTTGGGGGATGAGTTTCATGCTGCCATGTCTTTCTTAGACTTCTGCAACATGAAGAGTAGGAATAGGCCCAGGAATTTCAACAAGGGTTTCAACCACAACTATGAGCTGCAGAAGACCTTGGGCAGGTTAACCATCCCAAACTTTGATGGGACTCGCGGAGGATCAGCGAGAACATGAGTCCAAAAGTTGGATACCTATTTCCAAC
>LPNX010063923.1:226020-294112 GCA_001517045.1 Pseudotsuga menziesii
GAATGTCAGGGAATGTAGCATCTGTCAACAGAACAAGATTGAGAACACCCATCCAGCAGGGTTACTCCAGCCACTACCGATTCCAGAACAGAAGTGGGAGAGCATCTCCATGGACTTCATTACAGGCTTGCCCAAGGTCCAAGGGCGAGATTGTTTATATGTAGTTTTTGACAGACTGACCAAGTTTGCACATTTCTTCTCGATACCATCAGACTACTCGGCAGCTCAAGTAGCGGAGTTATTTTTCAGAGAGGTTTTCAGGTTACACAGGTTGCCTAAGACCATTGTCAGTGATCGGGATAGCAGGTTCATGGGTGCCTTCTGGCAGGAGCTGTTCAGATTAGTGGGGACCGAACTGGCTACTAGTACGAGTTATCACCCCCAGAGTGACGGGAAAACAGAAATAGTCAACAAATGGATCGAAGGATATCTAAGGAATTATGTAGCAGGGCAGCAGCGGACCTAGATCAAATGGCTACACCTAGGGGAGTATTGCTACAACACTACTTATCACATGTCTATTAGGATGACTCCTTTTAAGGCATTATATGGATACGAGGCCTTGGACTATGCAGATTTGGCATTCGGAGACAGTAGGGCTCCTAAAGCTAAGGATTGGATACAGGATAGTCAGGACATCCTGAAAATACTGAACGAGAATTTACAAACAGCCCAGAATCAATAGAAGATGTATGCCGACAAACACAGAATTGAACAGAGCTTCGAGGTAGGGGATTTAGTATACTTAAGGCCCCAGCCTTACAGACAGTCCTCACTTAAGAAGAAAGGAGCAGAAAAGTTGAAACCCCGCTTCTATGGACCCTACAAAATAATCCGGAAAGTGGGAGAGGTGGCATATGAACTAGAACTTCCTCAGAAAAGCAAGATTCACAACGTGTTCCATGTATCTAGCCTGAAGAAGACCCTTGGGCAACACATTGCTCCATCCACCGAATTGCCTCCTTTAGATGATGAAGGACTGCTGATACTGATTCCCGAACGGATCATCCAGACTAGAGAGAGGAAGCTCAGGAACAGGGTAATTAGGGAATACTTAGTTAAATGGAAGGAACTACCGCCAGAAGATGCCACCTGGGAAGGTGAACAGGTATTGCAGCATCCCAATTTGAAGTTGCTTGAGGACAAGCAATCTCGAGCGGGGAGGACTGTAATGTCCTCTTCCAGTTAGGCCTTAAGGCCCAAAACCGCTAACCTATGTGATTCCTGTGGGTTCGAGCGGTTACTGACAGCTAGGGAATCAGTTAAGGACTGATGCCATCCATAGAAGATCTAGGGCATCATCATTTGGTCAAGAAGGGCCACCGAGGCCAAAGGCCACCTTCGTGCATGCCATCCTAGCATTATTTAAAAATGCATGCACTTTTTAAGTCTCCATCCCCATGCATGCAAGTCAACGGCAAATTAGAAGATAAAGTGACCTAATTAGGTCAAAGATTAGGTTTTGCGCAGTTGAACTTTATAAATAGAGGATAAAGCAAAAGGAGACTTCACTTTGGATTATGATTATTTTGGGAGCTCTTGGATAGCAGCACAGCGTGCAGCACAGCAGTTGGGGTTGGAGACGGAGTCTTCAGCTAACAGGATTTCGGCAGTGAAACATCTGTCCTAGTCTTATTCCGGGTACGCCATACAGGTTCACCACTTGTTCTTCATTCATTCATCAATTATCTAGTATGTGGTATAGATCGTTGCAGGGACACGTGTGCAGCCGTAAGAGGGGGTTTTCAGCCAGAAAGCCCTAATTAGCTGCTGGGCCTTCAGATCTCAGTTTCCTTCCGAAACTCAAGCACCATTCTCATCATCAGCTTCATACTCCGGTACCCAGTGAGTTTCAGATCCATCAGTGCTCATCGAAGCAGTTATCAGCTGTTTCGGGGTTCCAAGGGGTGAGTAGCTGCCTCTCCGAAGTGATTCGCTACCCTACCTAGAGATCTCAGAACCTTCGCATGCTCCGGGCATTCTCTCCGACACTGAACCGCTATCAGTCTTGCAAATTCTCAGTCTGATCGGACACCTCCTTCCTTGAGGGCGTCACACTTTCCTACTTGGGCATCTTGCTGCTGGGGGAATTCACCTGAAGCAGAGGAGCTCAGATCCTCTCCGATCTAGCTTGCAGTACTGGCAAACTTTCTCTGGAGTAGTTCAGACCGGCTTATCAGTGGTAAGTGTTCATTCTATCTCGCAAACCCTAACCCTAATTTTTCCTATAAAATAGGGATTTTTGCATCGCAGTTTGCATGCCCAGTTGTATCAGCATAATTGTTTAGAAATAGAAAATATCGGGATTTGGGATATTACACATGACAACCATCCATTTGGGAGTCAAGGCTATCTTGGTTCACCTCTTTGGTTTCCCTTTCCCTCTACCATCCATCTTGGATCCATCTCATAGGGGCAACTACAAGTCTGGTGATAACAGAATCCTTCTGGAGAAAAGGGGTTACTTGTTAGTTAGAGTGAGACTTCGAAGGCATATAGAGTTTACATTCCTGCTCGCAAGAGGATCATTGTGAGCAGGGATGTCCAGTTCGATGAGGACAGGGCCTTGCAGAGATCTATGGACTTACCAGCACAGGATTCGAGGGTCAAGTTGGAGGTGTCAAGTCCCCTCTCGCCTGAGAGAACGCGACCTAAGGCGATGCTCTTATCATTTAAACGGGGAAACTAGCCCCATGAACATAAAGATAATAAAAAATGCATTGAACATAAAACATTTAGAGATGCATAACAATTGCAAACACAATGAAAGCAAATACATTCATCAAAGCTTTCAACATGTTCACATAATTCATTAAAACAAATACAGTTGCAGAGATTAAACACAAGAGATACTTATCTTAATAGAAGCTTGTCCCGCAACTAGCTATGTCGTTGCAACGTTCCACCCAACCATAGGCCAGTGTGCTCATCAATCTCTTAGCAACACTGCCACCCCCGAGCTGGGCATGATTCCCACAAGGAATAAGGGAACAACAACAGGCTCACACATAGCCACCATACATATCAAAATTCAACCAAGCCAAACTACATTTGGGTTTATCACGCTGTCAAGGAGCTGGAAAGGTTGAATTGCTAAGCTAGTGAGCTCAACCACAAAGCTATGGACACCTACACAAGATCTGTCTTGGCTTTCCAAACACCTACACACTCAACACAAGGAAACATCCCCTTCTCTACTATATAGTCCCTCAGGCTATTCCTTCCCTCTCAGTGCTCTTCAGGGTGTGCAAGAAGGAATAACCAACCCTTCTTGATCTCTCTGTGTGGTTCCTTTCTACACTAGGTTTATCAAGCTAATTATTCCCTCTTCCACTCCAATCCGATTCAGACCAAAACACAGGATGCTCACACAGCAAAACACAAGTTCTGGGCATGGGAAAAAACGTCTTGAAATCCAAGAACGAAAATGGCAGATGGGTAAAACAACTCCCTAATAGCAATTCAATTTCCATAAACGTTTATGGGCTTCACGTGGCCAAAATGACCTCAACAAACACCTAAAAATCGTGGGTCTCTTCTACCATTCGCTGTGCAACCAAAAACGGGTTTTCCCCAGCCGAGTAATGAGGAAACAACAACAAAAACATCAAGGAAAAAGCCCAGCCATTGAGCATTGCCAAATTGACCTCCCAACCATGGGAAAAATGAAGAAAACTGCAAAAACGTGAATGGGGAATGCATAGGAGTTCCCAAAAACACGAGGAAGAGGAGGACGTGAATTGATTGGGGAATGGGCAGCATTTTTGGGCATTTACTTGGCCCATAAGTCAAAAACACGTTTTACAAAATCTGATGGCTTCTCCAATTCAAATTTGACTGCCATACTCTTTCCATCCCCATGCAATAACTAACTCAACCAATTTCTGGCAGAAATAAATGATTGGCACAAGAAGACAAAATGGGTGGTTGAGAGTTTGAAGGGTTTTCCCTTTGACATTTGGATTTTCCCCATTGGCTCAAAGGTTTGAATATCCCCTCCCCTTATCCTTAGGAATTCATGCCCCCGTCTCTTTAATGTTGCATTGACATAGTTGGTTGTGGGTATTTTATTTAAATTGCATATGTACATGATGTCCAAAACTATAATGTGCTGGGCTAGCACGAATTACCATCGACATCGATTTTAATTGTCAAAACATAAACCACTAAATCGATGATGGGGCCTTGTCCTTTAGCTCCACACCATGATTAAAAACAGTATTTACATCATATATACTTTAATGCAAACGGGGTCAAAACCGGGGTGTTACAAGAGGAGCCAGATGTATAGGTACAAGTACAGGTACAAAGACAGGGCACAGGTTCTGGTAGTCAAAGGGAGTAAGGTGGACAGGATCCTTCAGTCACTGACTTGGAGGATGAGTTGCAGCAGGAGACAGACATCAAGCAGCCACAACAACAAAACACTAGGCCAAAGCCTAAGTGGTTTAGGGCCATAGTTCAGGATTCCAAGCAGGTTGATCCGCCACAGAAATCCTTTAGACGAAGTGTACCACTGGAGAGACTTAGTTACATGGCACTGATGACAGAGTTGATTAACTCTGAACCTTCTAGCTCCGGGGAGGTTGCACAACATGATGTGTGGCAGGAGGCTATGGTTGAGGAGTATGACTCCATTATGAAAAACCAGTTATGGGAGGCTATGCCAAGACCTAAAGGCAAGAAGGTGGTGGGATCCATATGGATCTACAAAGTGAAGCATGCAGTAGATGAAAGCGTGGAGAAGTACAAGGCATGCTTCATGGAAAAGGGGTTTTCACAGAAGGAGGGTATTGACTACGAGGAGACCTTCACCCTTGTTGCTGGGTATTCTTCTGTTCGGAACATTATCTCACTAGCAGCTGAGATGGGTTGGCGAGTCCATCAGATGGACGTCAAAATTGCCTTCCTCATTAGAGTGATAGAGGAGGAGGTATAAAATGAGCATCCAGAGGAGTTTGATATGGAGAACAGGTAGACACATGTATACATACTACATAGAGCTCTTTATGGGCTCAAGCAGGCACCTCAAGCATGCTACTTGAGGATAGACAACTATCTACGAGAGATGGGATTTCAGCGGAGCGAGGCTGACCACAACCTGTACTTCTTGACAGGTGAGGTGCCTCTGATACTGGTCCTATATGTGGATGATCTCTTTCTTACAGGATATGAGAGGCTAATTGGAGACTGCAAGTCCAACCTTGCAGTGGAGTTTGAGATGAAATATTTTGGTCTGATGCATTACTTTTTGGGGTTGGAGGTTTGGCAAAGAGATGGATGCTTTTTCATTGGACATGGGAAGTATGCAGTAGAGATGTTGAAGAGATTCAAGATGGAGGATTGTAAGCCTATGGCCATATCTCTAGTTTCCAACTGGAGGAAGATTGATGCATCAGGGTCAAACGGATTTGATCCTACCTTGTATCGTTAGCTTATCGGATCGCTTATGTATCTGGTCAACACACTACCAGACATCAGCTTTGTAGTCAACTCTTTGAGTCAGTTCATGGTGGACCCTCAGAGAGTGCATTGGACGGCTGCGAAGCACATACTTCGCTACATCAGAGGTACAATGGAGTATGGATTGGTTTATGAGTGCAGGGGGAGTGTACAATTAGTAGGTTTCACGGATGTTGATTGGGAAGGATGTGTAGAGGACAGGAAGAGTACTTCAGGTTGTTGTTTCAGCATTGGGTCAGGGGTTGTCTCTTGGTTCAATAGGAAGAAGAAGTCAGTTGCATTGAGCTCGGCAAAGGCTGAGTACATGGCAACTAGCATGGTTGCTTGTGAGGGTATGTGGCTGAGGAAGTTACTTTCAGGGTTGTTTGAGTGTGATCTAGAGGCTACATTAGTTCATTGTGACAATCAGAGTGGCATTTGTCTATCTGAAAATCTAGTGTTCCATGACCGGAGCAAACACATAGACATCAGGAATCACTTCTTGAGAGATTGTGTTCAAAGAGGAACCATTCAGTTGGAGTATATACAGACAAATGAGCAGGTGGCGAACATTTTCACCAAGGCGCTTTGCAGACACAGTTTTGTGAAGTTCAGGGATAAGTTGGGGTTGCTACAGAATCTCTTCCTCATTGAGAGGGAGTGTTAAAATAGCAACAACAAGGAAGATCTTCCTGCATGCATGTGTCCTTGCATGCAAAAGACTTAAATCAGGACACCAGTTGTATTTAATTTTCTTTTCCTAAGTTTACTTTGGAAAATAAATTAAAGTGATCTAATTATTTACTTGACTTTAAGTGAAAGTGAAAATAGAGTTTTCGCTTTACCTAAAGTTATAAAAGAAAGGTTAATTGGTGGAGAGGACACACAGCTGCATTTCGACAGAGACAGAGGAAGAAGTGTGAGAGAGAGAATTTTGGCGAAGAAGATGGAGGAGCACTAACTCAGGAAGGTAGCCCTAAATTGCAGAAGAGAGAAAGATGATACTTTGGCGGAGGTACACCATACAACAATAGCAACAACAACAACGTACAGCAGCAAGATGCCTTGGGAACTGTGCTATCTCACAGGTTTTTCTCAGTGATTTTTGGGTGTTTCGATTTTTCCATCTAGGGCACAACTCGATTTTCTGATATTGTAAAAGCTCTATATTTTCTTAATAAAAATATTCTCTCATACTATTGCATCGATTTTCCCATCTTGGGTTTTGTCCGCGGGTTTCTACCCAAAAAGATTGTGTTGTTTCTATTGATGTTGTAAATGGTTCTCTGTTTTATATTCCGCTGCATACTGTAAAGAAGTTCATGTGTGGTTATTTCAATTAAATTTAAATATATTGTTTTATCCCTAGTGCTTTAAAGGAAAATTTACAATTTCATCAAGACCAATAAAGTATCGTTGACAAACCACCACTATCTACTAAGTCTTATTGCTAAAATAGACAACAAAAGCAACATCAAGGTCCATATGCACAAATCCAAAATATCACATGGGTCATATACCTGCACCAAATATGAACGCTTTGAAGGGCACTAAAAGAACTGTTGTTGTACATCATTGACACTGTCATACACCTTGCTTTGGGTCATAAAAATAGCTAACTCAGTGACTGGATCTGGGATCATAAAGCTTGGTCATGGCATAGAACAGTCAATCTGGATGCTCTAGATATGTTGTGTTATCACATATATAGTAGCCAGGCTACCATATTCTATTTTTCAGATACACTACATTTTTCAGCCAGATCTCTTACATATGAGATGCTGAGATGAGCAGTTTTGACGAATCATTATTTTGTTAATACTATTATACTCTCCCATGCCAGGACTAAGTCTCAAGACACTCAGATTTGAGGACTGATGTAGCCATTTAGTCATTTGCAGAGCAGTTAGTGATGCCCAGATTGGTGTTAGTGCTTTCTCATTGGACCAATGATGGTTCAGATGGATTATTTGCATGGTTATGATTCAACATTTATTATATTTTGTTATGGTTATCATTTCTCTTATACTCATCTTTGTGACATATGCTAGCATTTAGTGTCATGATTTGGCAGTTATAAATATATGGACTTGGATGTATCTGTATTATGTATTGATGTCTCTACTTAGACTTGGAAGTTCTTGATCTATACTCATTGGTTTTACCCTCCCTAGGGAAAATAGAGGTAGTCATTCCCACCATACTCTGGATTGCTAGTGTTGGCTTCATTGTTCATTGTCTCCAACCATGCATTTCCTTCCAGTTTTGTTTTAACCCAACTTACTCCTTGACTTGTGGCATGGAGGACCTTTCCCCGCTAGAACCTTTGTTGGACAAACCTCCCTATTTATATTATGTCTCGGCTCTGAGTTGGTGACAGAACTTGCCTTTGGTGAGTTGGATTGTATGCCTAAATCATTCTGGTCGGTTGTCCCGATGTTTGGCACTGTGCAGAACTCCCCCTGGTCACTTGAGATGTTGTTGGCTAAAACTGAAAGCTCATGTACTACTTGTATTGGAAATGTTTATGTATGTGCCCATGGAAATTGTAAATTTTAAAATTTGTTTCTTAACATATGTGAGCAAAGGGCAAGAGCAATGAAATGCTAAAATACCCCGTGAAGGGTATAAGAAAAGGTCCCAAAAGTAATGGTTAAATATATGCTATATCCAAATATTGTTGACCTTATAAATTTGAATATGTCCTGGATGAAAGCTGCAGTTAGTTGTGCTTTTAAGCACAGGTGAAGTCCCAAAGGGTCATATAGGCCAAAAAGGCCATAGAAATAAAATTGATGATCCTAATGAACCTGGATCAAACTTGATGTAGACATGATGCCTAAGTTGAATAAGCACTCTCTGAACAACTCAACCATTTGTACGGCACTGCCATTCCATGTGTTGTTGTTTGTTTGGCATGTGGTTATAGTGAGTATTCCCTTTCCATATCCAAAGTGTCATGATGTTAAGTTGGTAAGTCATCCTTTTCCCTAGCCTTGTCAATTTCATCCTTCACCCTTCACTAGCAAATTGATTACAACTATGAAGTGAGTATAGTCCTGAAAGTCTGGTCTAAGTAATAATAAATAAAACCCTATATATGTATTTGGTTGATGTACCACCAGTGATTTGACTGCTACTTGTTATGATTGTTATTTAAATGATTTGTAGAGCATGTCTTAGCCTTGTAGCATTTGCAGCAGATGGATGATAGTCTGAGTTATACTATTGGTATCTGGTCATTTACAGGTGATTATATTGTCTATTGGATATTGTTGATGATCAAGTAGAGACCTGGAAAGGGTGTGAGTATGCATCCTAGATGGATTTGGACTCTCTGAGTCTAGTGAGATAGCTTATTTTCAGTTCTGGGCACTTGCAGAGATGATTAGGCTCATTTTACCCTTCTGATGCAGTTTTGCTTCACAGGATGATGTGTCTGAGCAGGGAGATGTTTTTATAGGATCTCCTAGGGCGTTGTATGGGGCATAGGGGATGCAGCCACTTGATTGTACCACAGTACCCCCATCCCAGAGATCCTGGTGGGCTCAGTTGGACAACGCAGGCACCCTAGGAGGCTGTTTTGGCAGGTTCACATTTCCCAAGGCAGATTAATAAATGATTAAATGGCTATTGAAGAAATCGATTTGGGATACTTAGGCAAGGAAATGACATGGGATGAATCATGATGATGAGTGTGATGTCCTCCATGCCTTCTCCAGCAGTTGCAGCACTTGATTGGACCCACACCTATTTTTTGGGCATTTTTATATTTTTTTTTGGAGCTTTTTGGGAGGCTCACGATTTCCTCGAGGCACAAAGTCAAAAAATTAAAATATTATATTATTTTATTGTGCCATCAGGAACCCAGAGGGATTTAGTTAACACTCCATGGACCCACCATGTGCTTCATTTATTTCTTGTTGAGTGGGGTACCCTCTTTATGGGTTATTTAGTCCACTTTGGTACTTTATGGTTATATTGATCCATGTATTGTATGTTGAGCTCATCTCAACCATTGATTAGAACATTTATATCTTTTAATCTTAGCCACTCGTTTTGAAAGTGGTTAGGATTTTGGTTCTCTTGTTCCTATTTAAAGGAGAGAGCTTCTCATTTGTAAAGGGTCTTTGGCTTTTGGATCTGATTAATAGAAAAACTTTCTTGTGGATATTTTTTGGATCTCCTTTGCATCTGGTGTTCTTAGATGGTGATTGGAAACTCTCTTGCTTCCTAGCATTAGGGAAATCTGTGTGAAATCTATATATTTTTTCGGGATCATTGTCTTGTCTACAGGAGGGCGACTTCACGTAGGCATTTTTGCAGGGAGACCTCAACTCGCTTGGACTGGTTTGGTAGGGGGTTTTCATTAGCTTCATTGTGATCTATGATTACATCTTGTTATTTTTCTGTAGATCTTGTCTTTTTCTCATGACACAGTAAATCTGATATTGTTGACGTTTGCTTGTGCAGGAGAGAGAGGGCATTGGTCACTTGGAGCAAAACGTTGGGCTTAGAAATCACACAAGTCTTCTCAAATTGATCAGGATAGTAGGGATCATCACCTTCAAGGCATCTACAAGGATTTCCAAGTAAGATCTGCAGGTTAGTTTCTTTCTTTCGGATCTCAACCCATTGACACATGCTTTTTTTCATTTTACTGAAAATTCCATAAATAATAGAAAACCAAAAAATACTAAAAAATAAACCACTCGATCTTTGGACAAACTATTGTTGGGTTTTATGGATCGAGACTTCCCCTCCCCAATTCACCCTCAACGTTGATCTGAAAGTGGTTGGTTTGCCCTAGATCTAGAAAACTGTCTACTCAAACCCCAACGCTCATGAAATTCTGACTTTCTGGGATTTGATTTTCCTGGCATAATTCCTTCTTGGGTTTGTAGATTGGGTCCTCCTCTCTCCAAATCACCTTCAATGTTGAGTTAGATGCTGACAGGTGGCCCTAGATCTGAGAAACTGTCTTCGAGAACCCTAGCGCTCCTCATCATTTTTCTGACTTTTTCGCAGATATGATTTTTCTGGCATATTTCCAACTTGGGTTTGTAGATCAGCTCATCCTCATTCCATTCCTCCTCCAACGCTGACTTGGTGGTCTCTAGATTGTCCTAGATCTGAGGATCTGCCCTTCCAAATCCTAGCGCTAGCCTACCTTGCTGCTGGTTTTCCCTGTAGACTGACTTTTTTCGACCGAATACTTTTCTGGGTCTGTAGACCGGAGTATTTCCTAGGTGGGTCTCCTCCAACGCTAGGCAGATAGTGACTCCATTGCCCTAGATCTGACAAGCACTGATCTCCAACTCTAACGCCACCCCCTCTTTGGCCTCCTTTCCTTGTAATCTGAATTTTCCTTGGTGACTCGGGTACTTTGACTCTGTCATATCTTTCATTGAGTTTGTCCATCAGTACTAGATATCCCCAATCCTGTCCTTGACCTCCCTGCATTGGTCACATTTCCCAAGGCGGCGGATATCCTCACTTGTTGCTAGTACCTCAACCCTAGATCTAGTATTTACTTCATAGGTCACCTATGTCCCACTTTGGATCAAGCCTCACACGTCCTAAACCCTCATCCAAAGCCTTGGCTCACCTTGTGACATCATCCATAGATCTAGGGTTTCCATTACCTTACACCTTACGTACCTCAAAGTCCATTTGATCTGATCTGGTGTCTAGGTTTGATCTCTCCTGTCGGGAGTAGATCTGGGTCTCCCCCATTGTTGTCTTGGGCTAAGACACATAAAGTGAAGGCTTCCTTGATTGGCGTGACAACCATCCATTTGGGTGTTTAGGAAGTCTTGGTTCCACCTCCTTAGTTGCTTGTCCCTCTACCATCCATCCTGGATCCACCTCACATAGGAAACTACAAGGTTGGTGATATCATTTTGGCGTCGTTGTCGAGGAGGTAGAGTCCTACCTTGGTTCAACATACTTCACCTCTCCTATGACATTATCCGTTGGTGAACACGACAATTCGTTCACCCGGTGACTCCACTGAGAAGCGAACCCATCCCAAAAATCATAATGAATTCAGATGTATTTTTGAGGCACATGAAGGAATTAACCAAAAACATGATTGAAACTACAAGACAAATAAACGAAAGGGATAGATGGAGGTCAGACTACATGTATGAGGATGATCTCAAGCATGACTATGGGTATGAATCTAGTTATCTCAATCTTTATGATACCCACCAACTTCCTCACCCATGCAATAAAGATTTCCCAACCATCCCGAGTGGACCTGTAAGTCGACATGAACCTAGAAGTCAGTTCTAGTCAAAGCCTTATAGCCAAGTAACCAAAGCTGTTAAAAAACAAGACAAACGGTCTCCTTTTGAATTTTCTGAAATACTAGGAGCACCTCATCCTATGTCAAACGATTACAGTAGGAGGTTTCCCCAGTTTAGTTGAAATAATGATATATCTATTGAAACTCATTTGGACATTCTCTGGGATTACATGGAAATTAGAGGTGCATACAATGAGGATGTTTATATGCGAGCCTTAGGAGAATCCTTGCGAGGGGATGTTCAACTATGGTTTGATCATTTAGCACCAGAATCCATCATTGGGGGTATGACATGTTCACAGATCTGTTAATAGATAAGTGGGGTAGGAACAATGATAGTTCTTTAGAGTGTGAATCTAGCAATGATTATAATCAACATATTGGCAATTTGCTTTCTCAATTGGATCATTCCTCTTTTGAAATGTTCCAAATTATGAGCATGCCTGCAATCCATAAGAATGTTACAGAGTACTTTGAGGATAATGTTTCAAAATCTCATGCTGAAACTAAGAGGGATATCAATCAAATCATACAAGATACTCTATTATTTTTACCCGAAGCAGTCACAGAGAAAATCATGGATTTAATCCGTGGAAGGGAACCTAACAATCAAGAAACATCCATAGTTGAGCCTTCCATTTGTGAGTCCATTAAAGAGCTTTTAGAAGAGAAACTCCATAGTCATTGCCTAATTAACGATAATTTGAGTCAGTATTCAAGCCATCTGAATCTGGATTCAGACTTTGATTAAATGAATCAAACTTATGTTGAAGAGCAATCTTGTGATCATATTATGATTGAAGAGCACACCTGTAAGAGTGATAGGGAAACTGAAACCAAACTTATTGATGTTTTTTCTTATCTATAGCTTAAAGAAGAACAATCACATGATGTTACGATTATAAGTGAACTTAATCAAGAACATTGCAATGAGGAGCCTTGTCCTGATAGTATCGGTAGAATTCTTCATCCAATACTTAATCAAAATATGTTGGTTCAATGTGTGGATATTGACCTTGTTTTAAATCTTGAAATTACTCCTGGAATTAATTTAAAATCTCTTTCCTCTCATCAAATTCTAAGATCAATTATTCCAAGTTGGGGAGAAATTTTTCAATCCACCCTCTCGTCCCAATTTTTAAAGTCTTCTTGTATGGGTTTGTCTTTTAATCAAGTTGTTACTTTCAAAATTTTGAATCAAGAGTTTAAGCATTATCACATAATTGGGGAAAAGGAACTTCATGTCTCTTCTCAGTCATCCGTGATGAATAAATTTTTTCAATTTTTAAATCTGTATTATGGATGGCTGGAGAAGGTGTATAAAGATCAATTTCATCTTTTCTCCATTTTTAAACAACAAGTGGGCTTGATCTCATTCATAGTTTCATTACATTACAACTTGTTCCCATTTGATTCTCCCATTTCTTCTAGAGTAAATAGAATTGAATGTCCTAGTAAGGTAGAGGAGAAAACAAAGAACTGTTTGGAGTGGTTGAATCATGAGTCATATTGCCTTCTTCCATCAAGTACGAGCTCACATACCTTTTATGATCCTATCAGTATATTGATGGATGAGTTTATAAAAAATCGATTTCAGCCTTGGCATGATGTCATTCCAGATCTTTCTCTGAATTTCAAACAACAAGTTAGAATGGTTTCAATTCTCATATACATTGCATCTAAACCATCTATGGCTTGTTGGGTCATTAACTGTAAAGAGAGAACAATCGATCATTTTAGCAAGTGGTTACATTGCATCTATCATTTTACTTAGCACTTGCTTAATTGGTTAGGTTAGAGTAGGTAGGACCTGAATAAGCCTTTCCCGACAGTAGTGTAGCTTAGAATTTTGCATCTTTGCCTGAAGCTCGCTTTTGAAGCTCTTAGTTTAGTCTTGAGTTTATTTTCTTTTCTCCCGCACAATAAAAAATCAAACTTTTCTTAAAAGTTATGGTTATAAATTAGATTGACTTTCTGCCTTCAGTTTTCATACATTTTCAGTTTTAGTACTTTATATTATCCACATGTGGCTCTGACGACCGGTCTGTGAGTTTGGTATAGTTCTGGACATGCTGCAAGTAGTTGGTGACTTTTTGGTAGCGGTTGCAGAGCTGAAGCGATTGATTGAGGATGCAAGAAGCAGAGTGCGAGGACCAGAGATTCTGAGGTTCTCAAACGCTCTTTTCAGTAGAGAACTTGTCCCAGCTGGAGCCAGATGTTATCACATATATAGTAGCCAAGCTACCATATTCTATTTTTCAGATACAATACATTTTTCAGCCAGATCTCTTACATATGAGATGCTGAGATGAGCAGTTTTGACGGATCATTATTTTGTTAGTGGACTATTATACTCTGCCCTGTCAGGACTGAGTCTCAAGACACTCAGATTTGAGGACTGATGTAGCCATTTAGTCATTTGCAGAGTAGTTAGTGATGCCTAGATTGGTGTTAGTGCTTTCTCATTGGACAGATGATGGTTCAGATGGATTATCTGCATGGTTATGATTCAGCATTTATTATATTGTGTTATGGTTATCATTGCTCTTATACTCATCTTTGTGACATATACTAGCATTTAGTGTCATGATCTGGCAGTCATAAATATATGGACTTGGATGTATTTTTATTATGTATTGATGTCCCTAGTTAGACTTGGAAGTTCCTGATCTATACTCATTGGTTTTACCCTCCCTAGGGAGAATAGAGGTAGTCATTTCCACCATACTCTGGCTTGCTAGTGTTGGTTTCATTGTTCATTGTCTCCACCCATCCATTTCCTTCTAGTTTTGTTTTAACCCGACTTACTAGTTGACTTGTGGCATGGAGGACCTTTCCCCACTAGAACCTTTGTTAGACAAACCTCCCTGTTTATATTGTGTCTCGACTCTAAGTTGGTGACAGAACTTGCCTTTGGCGAGTTGGATTGTATGCCTAAATCATTCTGGTCGGTTGTCCCGATGTTTGGCACAGTGCAGAACTCCCCCTGGTCACTTGAAATGTTGTTGGCTAAAACTAAAAGTTCATGTACTACTTGTATTGGAAATGTTTATGTATGCGCCCATGGAAATTGTAAATTCTAAAATGTATTTCTTAACAGATGTGAGCAAAGGGCAAGAGCAATGAAATTCTAAAATACCCCCTTGAAGGGTATAAAAAAGGGTCCCAAAAGCAATGCTTAAATATATGCTATATCCAAATATTGTTGACCTTGTAAATTTGAATATGTCCTGGATGAAAGTTGTAGTTAGTTGTGCTTTTAAGCACTGGTGAAGTCCCAAAGGGTCATATAGGCCAAAAAGGCCATGGAAATAAAATTGATGATCCTAATGAACCTGGATCAAACTTGATGTAGACATGATACCTAAGTTGAATAAGCAATCTTTGAACAACTCAACCATTTGTGAGGCACTGCCATTCCATGTGTTGTTGTTTGTCCGGTATGTGGTTATAGTGAAAATTCCCTTTCCATATCCAAAGTGTCATGATGTTACGTTGGTAGTCATCATTTTCCCTAGCCTTGTCAATTTCAGCCTTCACCCTTCACTAGCGAATTGACTACAACTATGAAGTGAGTATAGTCCTGAAAGTCTGGTCTGAGTAATAATAAATAAAATCCTATATATGTATTTGGTTGATGTACCGCGAGTGATTTGACTGCTACTTCTTATGATTGTTACTTAAATGATTTGTAGAGCATGTCTTAGCCTTGTAGCACTTGCAGCAGATGGATGATAGTCTAAGTTATACTATTGGTATCTAGTTATTTATAGGTGATTATATTGTCTATTGGATATTGTTGATGATCAGGCAGAGACCTGGAAAGGGTGTGAGTATGCATCCTAGATGGATTTGGACTCTCTGATTCTAGTGAGATAGCTTATTTTCAGTTCCAGGCACTTACAGAGATGATCAGGCTCATTTTACCCTTCTGATGTAGTTTTGCTTCACAGGATGATGTGTCTAAGCAGGCAGATGTTTTTATAGGATCTCCTAGGGCGTTGTATGGGGCATAGGGGGTGCAACCACTTGATTGTACCATAGTACCCCAATCCCAGAGATTTTGGTGGGCTCAGTTGGACAACGCAGGCACCCTAGGAGGCTGTTTTGGCAGGTTCACATTTTTCGAGGCAGATTAATAAATCATTAAATGGCTATTGAAAAATTGATTTGGGCTACTGAGGCAAGGAAATAACATGGGATGAGTCATGATGATGAGTGTGTTGCCCACCTATTTCGACTAGGTGGCAACTCCATGTACACGAAGTTGTACATAATTGTACCTTGGAAAAATCTGAGGATTTTTTCACCTCTGCAGGGCAATTGCCCCTTTGTAAAACGAAATGTCCGCTCCCCTGCGTGGGAAAATTAATGTAATTTTATGTACTAGTGTGGATCATATGATACGGATGCCACACCATGGAACTGATTGTTAGGGAAGTCCCCTCATCGAGTGTTTTTCCCTTTCCAATTGATCTTGTTGAACAAACGACTTTAATCGGTTTGGTTTTCACTCAAAATCCTACAAAGTGGTGACGGGCGTTCTACCAGTCAAATCCATGAGGTGGCTAAGGCTTTAAAGTGTAATTCATGACCATACTAGACATTTGTCTAGAGTCTTGCGGAGTTTCGTTATGTTATTGAATTTTTATTAATTTTTTCCAGTTAATCAATTCCACCCCTTGGTGGTTAATTAACTGAGTTTTGATATAATAATGTAATTGCTCAAGCATGGCATTTTGTAATAGGGGCTATGAATGCAGAATAAAATTGCTATGAAACCCCCTAAGCCATTCCTTCGAGTCCCATGTCGTTCTGCTAAGTGGTTGAAAAGATAGACCAATTTTGGTCAGGAGGGGTCTATCTCCCCTAGGGAAATTTTTAATTTTCCTAAGTCAAAAAATCATATTATTTGATTTTGAAGAAAAAAATCAAATAATGCCATGGTAATTTTGTGTGGGGGTTGTTAAGCCTAGGAAAAATTTATTCCAAATTTTTCCACCCCCCCATGGCCTAGATATTAATTTTTCAAGTTATTTTTAATTTTTCCTAAGTTAAAAAATTGAGAAATTTTAAAAATTTATTTGGAAAAATTAAATCTAAGGTGAATTTAAATTTAGCCTAAGTTTAAAGGCTAAATGTCATTCTGGAGCTAAAAGCTATGGTCAAAGCTAATTTTAGAGGTGCTCCAAGTAAATAAGGAATGGTCAAAGCCACATCTAGACGTCCAAGTTTAAACCACCTCTAAAGTTGGGGCGCATGCATAAAAGAACCCCACTCTATATAGAGGAGGATGCCACCAAAGTTAGAGGAGGCGTCGAGGAGGCGTCTCACTAAGGAAGGGCGCCATCAAGTTAAAGGGGCCACTCTAAATATATGGAGAAGACCTCCACATTTAGTGGAGCGCTAGATCATAGTTGGAGGACGCTAATGCATAAAAGGGAGGCGCTATCTTAGTGGGGGGCGGCCATAATGGAGGGGCGTCATGCAATAAAGGTGGGCGCTACCATTCTAGTGGAGCGCTACCTATTTTGGAGAAGGGCGCTAGCCATAATGAGGGCGCCCCATATTTAGAGAGGGCGCTAACCATTTAGTGGGGCGCAAAATTTGGAGGGGGCGCCTCCTTGGGCCCACGTTTTTACCCAAAGCTCATCCAAGCCATTGATTGAGAGGAAGATCTTGGTCAAATACCTAGATCTAAGGGTGTATATTGCTTTGGCATGGATCAAAAATCTCAGCCATTGATCAAGAATTAATCCAAGGGTGGAGATTGATGGAGAGGAATAAAAGCCAAAAACCTAGATCTAGTGGTGGAGATTTAACCTAGATCTAGGTCTAATCTCAGCCATTGATCTTCAAGAGGTTGGGGGTCTTCCTCAACTATAAAATGGGGGCCTCACTCCCTCATTTGGAGTGGGCTCTCTCATGCTATTGTTATGCTGCCGGATTATTTCTCCACTATCTTCTCAAGCTCTCTTGCTGTTGTAATCTTCTTGCCCTAGTTGGGCCACTTAATCTAAGAAATCTTTGGAGGGACATTGTGCTACATTTTTCCATCTTTCATGATCAAATATTGTAAGGTAACTTGTATATTCTTTTAGCTTTGCATCTTTTGTATTTGTTTAGTTAGCTCTCCACAAAGTATTTTGTGGAGAGATTAGAGAGTAAAAGTATTTTTGCTCTCTTTTGTGAACTGTTTGACGTTTTTCTTCAAAGTATTTTGCAGGGATCGTTGAGCATTCTCCTCTAGGCTTACAATTTTTTGCAGAGTTAGATTTGTTGCAGGTTTTCCAAGCAAGGGCATCTCTCCAGGGCCTCATTTCTGCAAAATTTCAATTCGGCCATCTACTTTCAGCCTGTTTTAAACAGGGTTTTATTCACTGTTTAGTGGGTATAAACCTTGTTTTAGAGCCCTAACCTCGTATACATTGATTTAACTTGTTATTTCTGCTGTTTTAGTATTATTTAGGTGGCTGGAAACTCAGTTTCCAGTCAGTCTGTGAGCTCTATGCAAAAATAGCTCTGTCTCGAATACTTGTGGTATCAATTGATCCGCATCTGCGGTGAATGAAGTCGGTCTGAATTGGTTTACCCAATCTCTCGAGCCGAACGCAAGTTCCTTCGGGATTAACTTATTGCATACCTCTTTGATAAATATTATTCAGTCTGCATAACAGTATAGTGTTTTTTTTTCAGAATTTCAATTCGGCCATATCTGTTTTTGTGTTCTGAAACTGGGTTTTATTCACTGTATAGTGAATATAACCCTTGTTTTAGGGCCCCCATATGTTATATATTAGTTAGAGGCTTTAAATTTACTGTTTTAGTATCATTTAGGTGGCTGAAAACTCAGTTTTCAGCCCCTTAAACTTCATATTTCTGTCATACTTTCGCTCAGAATTTTTTATGTAAAAATTGTAAATTTTGTACTAACATTGTAACAGTAGATTTTTTATCTATTTCATGTGATTTGCAGCAAATAATAGTTCGCTGGTTTTTGACAGGTAGTGCAGGTGTAAAGGGGATTTGCTGTCCAAAAGGGCACAGAAACACCTCAACCTTCAACCGGTTCCAAAAGGGGTTCAAGCCCTTAACTCTTTCTTTCATTTCTCTGTTATTTGTAAACCCCAAGGAGGAGTCCTCTTGGGGTATTCTGCAAAATTTATAAAGCATTTGTAATATACACATAAATAGATTAAGAAGTGAAGTAGATAAGTAGCCCTTTTTCCTTTTACCCACCTATCTTTGTGACAGACCACCATCTCTGTCACAAAGATTGAAGTGAGGTTAGTTGCTATTTATTTCAGTTACATTCAGTTTACTGTTTATTTCAGTCTATTGTTTATTTCATTCACCCACCTATCTCTGTTACAGACCACCATCTCTGTCACAGAGATTGCTGTGAAGTTAAGCATTGTTCTAGTTAAGTTACAATTCTTTCAAGTTCAGCTCTTTTATTTACTGTTTAAAAAAGGAAGTAATCATACAACTCACCCATCCTGTGTATCCTCTATCCACTTGTCATCTCCCTTTAGGGAATTCAAGCTGGATATGAAAAGCAGGTGAAGTGAGGGCTTAGGTAATTAAAGAAACATTTTATTTTCCTGCTACAATCTTCAACACATTTTATTTTCTGTCCAAGATCGAATACCAGCACCTCCCATAAGGGACATCGCTTGGTGATCTTGTTGATATCTTTAAAATTTACACTTGCATCTTAATCACCCAAGATTTAAAATCAACCCATAAAATTAACCAACAAAGCTTCTCTATCTCCTGCTCCTCTACTCGGTTATCACCCTCCGGGGTACTCCGAGATACGACCAGGGGAAAAGGAAGTCGTAGTCTAATAGGCATCCATCTAGAGACTTTTTAAGCTGATTAAAAACGGTGACTCGGAAGCTGCAAGGGGTAGCAGGCTGGGGACAATCTCTAGGCGCTTTGACGTCCTCCTTGTGAGCACCAGGCCATTGGGGATTGACCTGTGAGCTAGGGGTGGGCTTTGCTCCCACCTGTTGAGCGCAACAGCAATCTGTCTTCGGTTTGAGAAGAACTAGATCGGGGTAGTCACACCACCAGTTCTAGAACATAATCAAAGATTCCAACTTTAATAAAATTTATTAAAATTTACCAAGAGACACTGCAAAACGTCCTACAAACATTGGTCACTATTGTTTTGCCTTGCTGTTCAAGGTTTTACTACAAGCACTTTCATTTTATTTTTACTACAAGCACTCCAACACATTTACTTTCAGTCTCATTTACTTTCAGCTCCATATTTGTTCATGCAGTGAATGTTCAATATTTGTTTAAAGTGCTTCAAGTAAATCAAACTTAAAGTCTTTCTTTCCTTTATTCACTATTGGTCAATAATTTCCATTTAAAGTTTTCTTCTGCTTTCTTTAGTTCATAACTTGTAAATCTCGTTCATTGGTAGATATTGATAAATTTAGATCAACTGTATATTGCCTAATATCTTGATTCATTATTTATTTGCTCATTCATTTTGTTGTACAACACCTAAGCTGTAGTTTAATTTTAACTTGAATCTCAAATTCATTTTGTAAGTTTATAAAGCTGTAATCCACCTTTAGACTCCATTTGTAATAGGCACTGGTCTTTATTTGTCTCAAGGTCTGCTTGTCATTAAAGGAATTTTGTGCACTTGCATGCAGCTTGTCATTCCTTAGATACTTTAAAGTCTTAGCCTTAATTCTTAATAAAAGATCCCTTTAATTAATCTACAATTAGTTAATAAATCTGGAACTTAGTTTTTCCATAGGGACTACCCCCCTTGGCTCTGTTGGGATCTTGCCTAAACGGAGGAGCTGTAGACTGTGGTGACAGTGGTCCCCAGCTCTCGCTTGCCCCCAAGGACACACATAGCAGGTTGTGACTTTCCTGCGTCTTAAAGTGTGAATTAGGCGGCAACAGAGTGTAATGTCCTCCACACCTTCTCCAGCAGTTGCAGCACCTGATTGGGCCCACACCTATTTTTTGGGCATTTTTAAATAGTTTTCTGGATCTTTTTGGGAGGCTCACAATTTCCTCAAGGAGGTACAAAGTCAAAAAATTAAAATATTATATTATTTTATTGTGACATGGGGCACCTAGAGGGAGTTAGTTAACACTCCATGGACCCATCATGTGCTTCATTTATTTCTTGTTGAGTGGGGTACCCTCTTTATGGGTGATTTAGTCCACTTTGATACTTTATGGTTATATTGATCCATGTATTGTATGTTGGGCTCATCTCAACCATTGATTAGAACATTTATATATTTTAATCTTTGCCACTTGTTTTGAAAGTGGTTAGCATTTTGGTTCTCTTGTTCCTATTTAAAGGAGAAAGCTTCTCATTTGTAAAGGGTCTTTGGCTCTTGGATTTGATTAATAGAAAAACTTTCTTGTGGATATTTTTTGGATCTCCTTTGCATCTGGTGTTCTTAGATGCTGATTGGAAAGTCTCTTGCTTTCTAGCATTCGGGAAATTTTTGTGAAATCTATATATTTTTTCGGGATCATTGTCTTGTCTACAGGAGGGCGACTTCACTTAGGTGTTTTTGTAGGGGGACCTCAACTCGCTTGGACCGGTTTCGTCTGTAACAGGGGGTTTTCATTAGCTTCATTGTGATCTATGATTACATCTTGTTATTTTTCTGTAGATCTTGTCTTTTTCATGACACAGTAAATTTGATATTGTTGACGTTTGCTTGTGCAGGAGAGAGGGCGCATTGGTCACTTGGAGCAAAACGTTGGGCTTAGAAATCACAGAGGTCTTCTCAAATTGATCGGGATAGCGGGGATCATCACCTTTAAGGAATCTATAAGGATTTCCAAGATCTGCAGGTTAGTTTCTTTCTTCCGAATCTCAACCCATTGACACATGGTTTTCTTCATTTTACTAAAAATTCCATAAATAATAAAAAACCAAAAAATACTAAAAAATAAACCGCTCAATCTCTGGACAAACTACTGTTGGGTTTTGTAGATCGGGACTTCCTCTCCCCAATTCACCCTCAACGTTGATCTAAAAGTGGTTGGTTTGCCCTAGATCTAGAAAAGTATCTGCTCAAACCCCAACGCTCCTCATGAAATTTTGACTTTTTCTGGGATTTGATTTTTCTGGCATAATTCCTTCTTGAGTTTGTAGATCGGGTCCTCCTCTCTCCAAATCACCTTCAACGCTGAGCTAGATGCTGACAGGTGGCCCTAGATCTGAGAAACTCTCTTCGAGGACCCTAGCGCTCCTCATCATTTTTCTCACTTTTTCCCAGATCTGATTTTTCCGGCATATTTCCAACTTGGGTTTGTAGATCAGCTCTTCCTCATTCCATTCCTCCTCCAATGCTGAGCTGGTGGTCTCTAGATTTTCCTATATCTGAGGATCTGCCCTTCCAAACCCTAGCGCTAGCCTACCTTGCTGCTAGTTTTCCTCTTAGACTGACTTTTTCGGCCAAATACTGTTTTGGGCCTGTAGATCGATGTATTTCCCAGGTGGGTCTCCTCCAACGCTAGGCAGATAGTGACTCCATTGCCCTAGTTCTGACAGGCACTGATCTCCAACTCTAGCGCTACCCCCTCTTTGGCCTCCTTTCCTTGTAATCTAACTTTTCCTTGGTGACTCGGGTACTTTTACTCTGTCATATATTTCTTCGAGTCTATCCATCGATACTAGATAGCCCCAATCTTGTCCTTGACATCCCTGCATTGGTCACGTTTCCTAAGGCAGCGAATATCCTCACTTGTTGCCAGTACCTCAACCCCAGATCTAGTATTTACTTCATAGGTCACCTGTGTCCCACTTTGGATCAAGCCTCACACTTCCTAAACCCTCATCCAAATCCTTGGCTGACCTCGTGACATCATCCATAGATCTAGGGTTTCCATTACCTTACACCTTACGTACCTCAAGTCCATTTGATCTGATCTGGTGTTTAGGTTTGATCTCTCCTATCGGGAGTAGATCTGGGTCTCCCTTTTTGTTGTCTTGGGCTAAGACACATAAAGTAAAGGCTGCCTTGATTGCCGTGACAACCATCCATTTGGGAGTCTAGGAAGTCTTGGTTCCACCTCCTTAGTTGCTTGTCCCTCTACCATCCATCCTAGATCCACCTCACATAGGCAACTACAAGGTTGGTGATAACATGCTGAAAGTGAGAGATCATCAACTGGTGGTTCATCATCCGCCGATCTCATAGTAAAGGAATGGTTCAAAGAATTGCTGAGTACTGCTCAAGAACAATAGTATCACAGCTACCATATTTGTGACAACACAACCCTTATCTAGAATATCAAAAGTATCTCTTTTATTTTAACTAAAGTAAAAAAAAATTAACACTGCTTAAATAAAAATAAACTCTCACTAGGTTCATAGTGAAACAAGTTGTTGGACAATTCCTAAAACGCCATGGGATGTCATCTTTGAGACACAGAGAATTGAAAAAGAAAATTGTTTTTCATAGAATGCGCCATGCATACACTCACTTTAAAGTGCAATTTCAAAATATTTGCTACAATATTGACGTTCCAAATATTTTACTCATCATAATTATGGAAATTTAGGAATGGTTTTCTTAAAAGATTTTCAGGTATAAAAATAAAATTCTAAGAAAACCACGTAACTTTTATCTTTTTAAGATGTGATAAACCAAAGTTGATCTCAATTAAATTTAAGAATCATCATCATCATTAACACTTATACTTCATATTCAAATTATATATATATATATATTTTTTTCCCAAGAAAAAAATCTTTTATTCATTGAATAAACGCGAACTGCTCTATTGAGCTTACATCAAGTTCCGCCACTCAGGCTGGCTGCTTACATACACTAGAAAATCTTGTTGTTCTTATGAGCTTACAAAATCCTTCCATCCACCTAATGTCCTCTTTTGTTTAATCTTTTGGACAAGTCTTTTTCCTATACATTCAGTTTATGACCCCTTGTAGATCTGAAATTAGATTCTTACGTAGGACAGGGCAAAATGCCCATTAGAGATCTCCTCTATCTCAATCACCCTCGGCTGAATTGCTAGAGCTTGTTTGGATAAAGTATCATCTTCTGTGTTCAATTCTCTATATATGTGAGAGAAAGTTGTCAACCCGAATTGATCTTTTAAGATTTGTATTTCAGCTAATAGATAATGTAGATGTGGTGCTCTAATAAGGTATTTTCCATTAGCCCAGTCTATTACCATTTTTGAATCACCATATACCTGAATGCTCTGCATTTGCCTATCTTTGGCAATTTTCAAAACTGCCCATAAAGCTGCTAACTCGGCTTTGTTGTTGGTTGCTTGTCCAATAGTATATTTGATGCATAGTTTTGTTTTTGTTGATAACTTCATGACCGCTCCAGCTCCTCCAAGTGGGGGCTCTCCTTGACTCGCTCCATCAAAAAAGGCCCATGGAATGTTCTTGTTTATGACTGGAGCTGTGAGTATTATTTTCTTGCTTGGAGTTGGGATGAGTTTGTGTTCCTGAAGCTTTTCCATCATCAAAGCACTAGTAACATTAGGGGGTACCCATCTATTCTGGAAGATTGATCTATTACGAGCCTCCCAAATGCTATAAACGAAAAGAACTGGAAAGGCTTCATAGCAACATACCGCTTCATCTTGCCACCATGCATGGGCACGTTGTTCTAGCGTAGCATCAATCCTTTCATGTGATCTGTTATTGGTGAGCTTCTGCGTCATATAGGTCCATACTCTTCTTGCATATGGACACAAAGTGAAGGTGAGAGGTTTGTCCTCATTCATTTTGCATAATGTGCATATTCTGGGGCCTTCGAATCCCCTTTTTTTCAGCATTTCCCAGGTAAGCAGTTTATTACTTAGAGCCAACCACATGGTAATGATGGTCTTCAAGGGACCACCATCTTTTTTCTTGCTCTGCTTGCTCGCCAATAGCAACTTCATATCCACGTTTTGTCGTGTATTATCCTGTCTTCACGTTTTTAGTCCAAATGAGCTTGTCTTGTTCTGCATTTAGATGGACGAAGTTGGTGACAAGATTATTGACATATCTGTTCCATTCTTCAGCTTGTCCTCCAGCTAATCTGAGGTCCTGGGAAGTTTTCCAACCCCTCCTTCCTCTTGAATGAGGCTGATGAGCTTGTGCATCCGCTAGGTATTTGATTCTCTGGGTTCTCAAATGTTGAATAACTTGAGATGACAGTCTATACTATATAGTTCTCCCCACATCCTGCCCACGGGTTTTCCCCTACTTTAACTCTTTCTCCATTGCCTATTTTCCAAGCAGTCCAATTCCCAATTAAAGGGAATGCATTGCCAAGGCTTTCCATCCTATCAATCCATTCTTATGCGTTTTATTTGGGTTCCTGAACCAGTCTATTAAACTTGATTCTGAGTAGTATTTCGAAATCATGACCCTTCCCCTCAGCATGTCTGCGTTCTGAGCTAGTCTCCACAGCGTTTTTGCTGCTAAGGATTTGCAAAACAAATCCGGATTTTTAATTCCCCAACCACCAATTTCCTTTGGAAGGGAAATAACAGTCCATTTTACCAGAGGGATTCCTTCCGCTTGTTTGCTCGCTATCCATAGGAAAGAGAAACATTTCTTTCTTATTTTCGTCAAGATACCTTTTGGGATATAAGCTATTGACGCCCAATAGACCGGTATACTATGTAAAAAGGCTTTCGAGAGTACTAATCTGCCTCCTCTTGATAGAAAACGATTGGTCCATGATGAGATTATGCTTTCAATTTTTTTATATAACCAGACCCAATCCTGAAAAGAATAACTGTTAGGTTCTAGAAAGAAGCCTAGGTATTTAAAACCATTTCCAGTTGGTATGGCCTGAAAAGGTGCCTTCTCCTTTGCCCTCTGTATCATGTCTGCTGAAAATTCATTATATACCAGGATTTGTCTATGTTTATTACCATACCTGTGGCCTTCTTGTATTTTTCTAGCAAGGAGGCAAAGGCCCAGAGATTCCTGATAGTTCCTTCTCCAAAAACAAGAACATCATCAACAAAAACGGTGTGGGTGACTTCCTCAGTACTGGATACCTTAATGCCTTTCATAATCTTGGATTCTTTTGCATTATGAATTATCCGACTCAAAGCTTCTGCTACCAAAAGAAAAAAGAATAGAGAGTCAAATTATATATATATATATATGACTTTAAATTACTATATTTTATAGACTACCGAAATATTATTTACGTGGGTTTATAACATATTGATGCTGTTGTTACGAGTTAGTTACTTTTTTAATAGTCCACAACATCAATGTTTTGCACCTAAGATTTTCAAATGAATTGGTCCTTTGCTTTATGAATAATACATTGATTATTTATTATACTATATTCATAGTAATTAGATATTTAAAAAGATTTTTATTTTTAATCATGTTATTTTTATTAATTTTTTTAAGTTAGATAATATTATATTATTTTATATAAATTGTGTATATTTAAAATTGTATAGTTTATTAGGGAAACCTTCTAATCTTAAAGTTTATATCAACATTCAATCCTATTAAAAAAGGACATTGTTATTATTAAACTTTGTAATCTTAAAGTCTATATCAAGATTCAGTCCTATACTAGTGTAAAGTATGAAGCTTAAATGAAGTTTATGATTTCTAACCTCGAATGTATATAACTTAGAAGAATGGGAAATTAATAAAAAAGAGACAGAGGCTTTGACTAACCTAATTGACAGTATCATGTAACATACCCAACCATAGGTTACATGCAAAGGTCGGGTAAATGGCTATTTTAGAAAGGGAAATAGTTGAATCTAATGCTAAACACAGCAGAGAACAACTTGTAGGTTCATGCTAGCATGTCAAACAAATTAAAACCTTTAAACTCACTCAACCATCAAAAAGGATTTCTATGTTAAGCAACCTAGTTTCCAACCTACATGCATTGGAGTGTACTGACACATATATTTATTCAACCAGACTTCTTAGTTTGGGTTTAACTATTTTTGCATTTACGGCTTCCAACCATGACCATCTAATCAGCTAATTAAAACAGATTTACATTCCTTCTTGGATCCCCATTTATTACGGAAAGCATTCAGCATTTATACTTTCGAAGGAGGCAGGGTTTATTCACCTATCAATGGCAGATCTATATTGATTGTTTTAGAATTCTAATCCCAATTAGGATCTGATCTGGGACAACCATACACGGCCATAAGGGATGCCCTTCAGATTAGTTCATCCATACAGTTTAATAACATGCACAACTAACCTCTACATTTCACATTTAATTCAGCATCATTAAAATTTCAAGTAGCAGATTTATAAACTTAAACATATCAACATAAAGCATAATTTTTAACAATCCTGTAATCCGAGAAAAGGCCTGATATGGTATAGCCATATACGGCCATATGACTGTTCCAAATATCAGTCCCCTGATTATCCATATCTCATAAGCAATTAGTCTTCTAGTGCAATTATAAAAATCAGCATTCTACTCTACTTTATATAGCAGAATTTTGATCATTACATTAGGTCATATTTTCCACATTAGATATCAGTCACAAATCCCAAGGATGATATGATCAGGTACAGCCATATACAGCCATATGGAATTCCCTAGATCAGATCTCCTAATAATCATAAGCACATTAACAGTGTAGACAACTAGTCACTAATTCAACACATTGACATACCTTTTTGTGAGCTTCCAAGTCACCAACAAAAGGGTAGCCTTTCATCATGAGCATATATACAATTTGAGATCATGAAATAGAAGAGATATAACAGCTTCCATGGGCACATATATAGCAGCAAATATAAAGTAATATAATATCATAAGTACTTATCTTTTGTAGAGAAGCAATTGGCACCAACTGGACAACTTTCCTCCCAGCCTTAGACACTGTCAAGCAAAGACTGCCCGTACAAGTCACCCCCGAGATGAGGTCTTGGAATCCACACGAGAAGGTCTCTTCTAAATCTATCTATACGAAACACAAGAGTACACTCCCCATTCAGAGAAAACCCATGAACACTAACCCCTCTTTCTTAGGATTATCCCCCTCTCCTAAAAGACAAGACTGGAATCCAATGCTTTCTTTCTTAGTATTATACCCCCTCTCCCTGTTATCACAAATATATTGTAGCTGGGATACCATGATGCAGCATGTAGATTTTCTCTTTTCCTCTGAGCCAGACTTATTGATGGGGATACAACACGGATCATTATTACAACATGAGCCTTTCAGAGCCTTCATTCAGTAGCAGATGCAGAGTATTTCCTTTCCACGATTAAGATCTCCTTGTCCTTTGAGATGACTTTAGTGGTGACTTAGTTCATTCGAGCAGAGCAACAAAGATGGTACAAGTTCACAGATGGGCATATCAGTTAGAGACATGTATATGGTGAGATTAGGTATATTGCTTCTTGGTAGGATTTTTCTCGTTGATGTATACTAACACCTTTGACTTGTTATGTTATGATAATTATGGTGACCTATGCTTATATTATATGCTCTACTGATGATTAACTTGTGTTGAGAATGATTAGAGAATCTGATGTTGAAGACCATTGCTTATGCCATGCTTTACACAACTTTTAAACTTTAGTGTTGTGTTGGTTCCATGTATCATTTGTCTCCACCCATCCAGGTTCATCCATGAATGGTTTTTTTCAGTACTTATGATTGATTGATACCTATGAGATTGAAGATCATCTTCCCCACTTTGACCCCTGTGCATGATGGATTCCATGTTGTTTTGTGTCTCGGCTCTGAGTTGTGCAACAAAACTTGCCGAAGCCTTGATCCTTCTCGACCAAGAGAACCCACTAGTGTTGGTTCCTGATCTTAGGTGAGTTGGGTTTTGAAGCCTTGACATCTTTGGTCGATTGCCTCCGATGTTTGGTCTTGACTGTGGATATCCCCCCTAGTTTCCCGAGGAGTGTCAGCTAAAACTTGAAGCAATATGTCTACCATCATTACATGCATTATGTGTTATATGCTATATACTAACAAATGCAAGCCCTCAAATAAAGTTGCAAAATGTGTCTTTAGACACAACTCAAAAAGGGATATGAAATGAAATTGTGAAAGGCCCAAATAAAGCAGTGGATAAATAAATGCTAAATCTAAAGACTGTTGGCCATCTTATTGAAATGTAAAGATTAATTCCTCACAGAGCTTGCGGGTTTTGATTTGAGATGGAGTAAGGGACAACTAATTTTAAGTGTCCCCTAGGATTTCTTCCCTACAGTTTCTAGTGTACTCAATGCAAGGGTCCTAGAAAAGATCCTCACGGAGCTTGATTGTTATCTTGGATGTGCGCTGTAGACATGTTGTTAAAGTTGAATGGACTCTTTTCAGATCAATTCATCCACTTGTGAAACACCACTATACCCTATTGCTATTTGTCATGCATATGTCATTATGGTTGTGTGTATTTGTCATCATTCAGAGAGATCACACGGTCAAAATCAACTAGAGGTCATCACCCTTTTTCCTTGGCCTTGTTTTCCATCCTCACCTAGCACTAGCAAATTGATTAAACTTTGTAAGTATGGCATATACAAGAGACTTCCAAAGGATTCAATGATTACTCAAAGACATATATATCTTATTTATTGGTATTATTATTTATTATTGTCCCCGTGATTCTGAATGGCATAATTTAAGTTGGGTTTTAATATACATCTTGGAGCAGTTCTTACCTTGGATGCATGTAGGTTCATCTCAGAATTTGAGATGAAAGACCTTGGCATGGTGCATTATTTTCTAGGCCTTGAAGTATGGCAGAGCCTAGAAGGAATCTTCCTTAACCAAGGGAAGTATGCAATAGAAAACCTGAAAAGGTTTGATATGTTGGAATGTAAAGCCATGGCCACACCCATGGATACAAATTTGAAGTTGTTGTTTGATGCTTCGTTAGAGTTAGTGGATGTGACACTATATAGACAAATTATTGGTTCATTGATGTATCTAACAAATACCCATCTAGATATATGCTTTGCTGCGAACACCTTGAGTCAGTATTTGGTTGAGCCCAAACATGTTCACCTGGTATTTGTAAATCATGTGTTGATGTACCTAAAAGGTACAATAGACTATGGTCTCAATTATACTAGAGATCATGACTTCAGATTGTACAGTTATACATATTCAGATTGGGCAGGAAGTGTCTCAGACAGAAAGAGCACTTCAGGTGGATGTTTCATCCTGGGGTCAACCATGATCTCATGGCTAAGCTGGAAGCAGTCCAGTGTTGCTCTCAGCACTGTAGAAATGAAATATATTGCAGCTTGTTCCACCAATTGTGAAGCCATATGGCTTTGAAAGTTGTTATTAGATCTATTCGATTTGGAGATGGATGCCACCGTGATTCTATGTGATAACCAAAGCTACATGAAGATGACAAAGAAACCTGTGTTCCATGATAAGACAAAGCAGATAGAAATCCAGTATTTCTACATTCATGACATGGTGCAGAAAGGAGCTATAAAGCTCCAATATGTGGAGCACAAATGAGCAGGTTGCAGATGTGTTGACTAAGCTTATGTCTCGTGTGAATTTTGAACACTTCTAAGACAAGCTTGGTGTTTTCCATAAGGACTTCCCTCAAAGGGGGGAGTAGTACTAATGATACTATCGTATCCTGATCACAACAGGTAGCTTAGTTGGGATTGATCATCCTTGGACTTGATCCCATAATTCCGAAAGGAAGGATCGTCTTAAATGTTGATCTTTAGACTTGATCCCGTAATTTTGAAAGGAAGGATCGTCTGAGATGTTGGTTGGTGGACTTGTTCCTGTAATTCCGAAAGGAAGGATCATCCATGTTGGACTTGATCTGATAATTGCGAAAGGAAGGATCGCCCTGTGCACGTATGTGTTAGCTGTGATTAGTATTGGTGGTTTCGTAAAGACTTGATCCCTCAATCCCGAAAGGAAGGATCGTCTGAGCACCACAGATATGTTGGACTCAACCTCGTAATTCCTAAAGGAAGGATTGTTCATGATCCCGTAATTTCAAAAGGAAGGATAATGTTGGTTGTTTATACACCTGCGTCATTCTGTTTCCATAGATGATGTTGCTCCAGCCTTGAGTTGTTGATGGTAATTTTTCTCCATCCTTGAGCTGTTGATGATGATGTTGTTATACTTGTTACATGTGGATGTTGATGTTATTCTAGATTCATGCTGATGAGTCGGCCTCGTGTTGTTGTTGATGTATCATTTTTCATGTTGATGTGATGATGATGAGACTTTAGCTCTGTACTGAAGATGATGACGATGATGTTCCAGCTTCATGCTACAGATGATGATGTTCCAACTCCGTGTTGCAGATGATGATGTTCTAGCTTTGTGCTGCAGATGATGATGTTCCAAATCCATGCTGCAGATGATGATGTTTCATCTCCATGTTACAGATGATGATCCAACTTCGTGCTACAGATGATGATGTTCTAGTAAGTTGTTCCAGTTGCTGATATTGATGTTGTTCAAAACTTTCGATGATCTATAGATGTACCAAGCAATGTTCCAAATGATGTTGTTGATGATACCTCCTCCTCCCTCCTTCCCATGATGTTGTGTATAGCCACACTGTTGTTGTTGTTGTCAGTAGAACACCCTTCTTGTTAAGGGGGAGTGTTGAAATAATGTAACTTCGAAGAATACTCTACTTGTACTTTACATTATTATTATTATTCCTCCTTCAGGAGATGTCATTAATGTTAAAGGTCATGTAAAATTCATGAGGTAAATCCTTCGTTGTAAGTCGGGTCAATAGTACCAAGAAGAGATTAATATAAATATTATTTTGAGTTTTCATAGGTAGGTCGACCCTGTCAATTTGATAGGTCAGCCCAATTAGGTTAAAAGTTAAATTAAGTGATAAGTATAAATAAGGAGGCTCGCTCCCTCATTCGTTCACACACTCACTCACTCCTGTATTGCGCAAGAGAGAGAAAGAGGAAGGATAGCGAAGGGGGAGAACTGTTTTTGGTGTTTTTGGCTCTTATGCTAGGGTTTGGTCTCTCTCTTCCGAGACCTTGTTCCTTGGGAATTGTACTCTGGTAGTCTATATTGAGGAAGTTTTGCTGGGTTTTCTTTCCCTTGTGGGTTTCCCAAGATAAATTGTGTGAGCACACACAATACACTAAGAGGGGGGGAGGGTGAATCAGTGGACTAAGAACTTTTACAACTTAACAACTTTGTATAAAGTCATGTACTTCTTTGACTTTTGGTAATTACTTCTTTCAGCAGTTTACAATGACCTTTCTATCATGCTCAATAAATAATCATATACACAGGTAATCATCAAAATTATTCTGAGAAATAAAACTTATATTTATATCAGAATATTTACAAGAATTACATGGAGGTGCTTCAACACCTTGAGAGGCTACAACCTCTGGTTTATCAACTTCAGCTGAAAGGGTGCTACAACACCCTAGGCAAGCTACAACTTGCCAAAGGACAAATATGTCCTTCCCTAGATCCACCCTCAGAAAAAGATAGTAAATGACTGCTACTTGTCATTATTTTGTCAAACAATCCTCAGATGTTATATCATAACATCATACCTCTAATTCGCTTGATCTAACCTGGAACAAGGTTCAAGTGTTTCAACACTTGATCAGACTTCAATTACTTCACTCAGAGCTCAAACTTTCTTCTGCTATACTTGATCACCTTCGTATTATTGTCAACCTATAGAACTTTGACTTTAATTCACTGTTCAGACCTTAGTCAACTCTTAACAATTATGATCTTCACATCAACTGGACGTTGTTGATCAGATATGTGAACAGTTCATACAACTTCACAAGTTCAGACTGCCTGATTGCTACAAAATAACCCTGTTCATCGTCTCCCCAAACTGCTCCTTGCCACTCCAGACTGCTCCTTCGCCACAACTGCCTCAGTGAAACCCATAAATTAGAGAGACAAACATAATTTCTTTACTGCTGCTCCTGCTGATCTGCTACTGCTGCTAACCCCTGAAATTATCCTCAGGCATCCTCACCAAACCCCCGAAAAACCTCAGAGCTCCACACTTCCACGAATTAAAATCCACACTAAAATGAAAACACGCAGGATCTATTTATACTCATTTTCCAAATATTTTTGAGGCCGACCTAATATAAAAGTAATTTTTTTTTTTTGTTTCTAATTATAATTTGAAGCCGACTTATCAAATAATTTAATTTTCTTTTTGAAACAATTGTGCAGCCGACCTGTCATCAAGTTATTAGGCCGACTTCATCACCTTCTTATATATATATATAACTTTGACTTTCTTTACTACCTCATCATTATGGGCTTCTTACAGGGCTAATATTCAAGAAAGATACTTTCAATGAACTTCGGGCCCGTTTTCAACATCATTGACAAGTAGTCAAGTGTGTTCAAGTGTTCTCATGCGTTGTGAGCATCTCCAAGGAGTCCATGACCACAAATGACCACATAAAGGGTCATTTGGCCCAATTTGCCAAACTATGCCCATATCATGCCTTGGATGTACCATATCATCATCCTTTGTCTGCCTTTGTTTACCTTTGTCATTAATGGTTTGTCATCAATGACAACCTTACTCATCAATCTCCCCCTTTGTCATTGATGGCAACCACCTCCATGTTCTCTCCCCCTTTGACATTAATGACAAAGGGTCACTCGGATTTGCTTGTGCTAAAAACAACTTCTCCTTACTCCTGCACTCCCCCTGACATATTGCTTCTTACTGTCACATACATACTATCTGGCTGAGTAATTTACTCCCCTATGTCTGAGCATTGATTTTGTTTCTTGGTAATCATTCTAGTGCTTTTTCCACTTGCCATCTCCATTTGTTCATTTCATTCAATCTTTATCAAACTCTGCGTGCATTTGTATCAGTCCTTGTGGGCATTATCTTGACTTCATATTCCTGACTTCATTACTTCTGCGAGCATTTTAGATGAGTATTATCTAATACTTGGTGGGTATGTTCTTCATGTGTGCAATTTAATCATATCTCCTTCACATCTTTCTGGGTGTATTTTTGAGTCTTACTGGCATAACCTTTGACACTTGCTTGCATACCATCTGTCTTTTGGCAGGCATACTTCCTCATTTTTTGTTTTTGAGTTCATTAATAAAGTCTAGTCTTCATGCTCCAAAAGTCTGCTCCATTGGTCCACACTCCACATCATGCCTCTTAAAGTACACTTCAACTGCTGCTCCAAGAGAGCCTTCAACAACTTGTTCTAGCGCATGCCATCAACACAAAAATTGACTGATATCTGTCCTTTTCCTTTAATAAATGCCAAGTCTATCTATAGAGAAGCCCTTAAAATTGATCTCAAAAACTATGTCTCCAACTGCTCTTTAAGCAATCCATAGATGCATGCCAAGATCTATACTTCAAACTCTTCAAGTATTCTATGGTTTCCTCATGACTTAAACAATGTTGTAGTTGATCCATGGTAGCCAAGGGTAACTTTAGTATGAACCTGCTATCTGTAGCTGCCTTGGGTGCTTAGACCTTATAGCACACTCCTTAAACTATGTGCAAAAGATGTTCAATATTGAAGGGAGATAAGTCCCAGCTTCTGCCTAAGATAATCGAAGGCATCTTTGGGCAGAGGTTTGGTAAAGATGTCAGCTACTTGTTCCTTTGTATTCACATATTCCAATTTCACCTGTTGTTCATTAACTTGTTCTCAAAGGAAATGATACTTGATAGGTATATGTTTGGTCTTGGAGTGCAAAACCGGATTCTTAGATATGCTGATGGCACTCGTATTGCCACAGTAGATTGGTATAGGTTGATTGTATTCGACTTGAACTTCTTTTAAAGATTGCTTCATCCACAAAACCTGAGTGCAACACTCAGCTGTTGTTATATATTCGGCCTCAGCGATAGACAAGGAAATGGATGATTGTTGTTTACTTGACCATGCTACCAGGCATTCTCCTAAGAAGAATGCATTCCCACTAGTACTCTTCCGGTCATCTAAACTGCCTGCCCAGATGACCAGATGTACCTAAGCTCAGATGTACCTTTGAGATATCTGAAGATTCTCTTGACAACTAATACATGTGTAGTTTTTGGACAAGACTGGAATCTGGATACCATACCAACAGATTGCATGATGTCAGGTCTTGAAGCAGTTAAATATAACAGGATTCCTATCATAAATCGATAGTGTGTGACATTAACTAATGGTGCATCATCATTTTTACTGAGTGTGCAACTAGTTGTCATAGGTGTACTTATAGGGGCACACTCATCCATTCCAATTTTTTTCAGCATTTCTTTTAGATACTTGGTCTGAGATATAAAAATATCCTTAGATGTTTGAGAGATCTGAAGTTCAAGGAAGAAGGACAGTTCCCCAATCATTGACATTTCAAATTCTTGTGCCATGACATCAGCAAACTCATGACTTAGTTTATCATTATTTCAACCAAAGATCAGATCATCAACATAGACCACAGTAATCAGAAGTTCATCTTTCTCTATTTTGAAATAAATATTACTGTTTGCATTGCCTCTTTTAAAACCCTGTTGAATAAGATATTTGTCTAATCAAGCATACCAAGCTCTCGGAGCTTACTTAAGCGCATAAAGAGCCTTATTCAACTTCCAAACATAATCTTCTTTTCTAGGATGCTTGAAACCCTCTGGTTGTTCAATGTAGACTTCTTCATTTAGTTTCGTGTTTAAAAAGGCAGATTTTACATCCAGCTGATATACCTTGAAATTTTTAAAAACAGGAGTATGCAAGGAACAATCTGATAGCTTCCATTCGAGCAACTGGGGAAAAAGTTTTATCAAAGTCCACTCCTTCAATATGAGCATAACCTTTGCATACAAGTCTAGCTTTATTCTTGACTATCTTGCCTTCTTCATTCATCTTGTTTTTGAACACCCACTTGGTGTCAATTACATTTTGTCTTTTGGTCTAGGAATCAGCTCCCATGTTCCACTTTTCTTAATTTAGTTGAGTTCATCACTCATTTCTTTTTCCCATGATTCATCTGTAAGTGCTTCGGTGAAGGTTTTGGGCTCAATGGTTGGTAGTAGGGAAAGATCTCTTCTTCTTGGTGTTTTTCTGAGTTGAATTCCATCTTCAATATCTCCTATGATGAGATCATCAGGATGATCCCTTTTAACTGACTTGACTGAAAGTTTATTAGATGTTGATCTTCTGCCAGTTGTTGTGGATGCAGGTTCTTCTTCATCTTGTTTCCTATATTGTTCTTCATTCTGATTTTCTGCTTCATCCTTCACTGGTTCTTCTTCTTGATTGATTGTATCTTCTGCTTCTATTTCACTTAGCTCTTCACTGTATTTAGGTAGTTCCTCATCTACTTTAACATCTATGCTTTCAACGATCCTCCTCAGCCTCTTGTTATAGCATTTATATGCCTTCTTACTTGTAGAGTACCCAATAAATATTCCTTTGTCAGATCTGGAGTTAAATTTTCCAAGGTTATCATCATTGATCTTGATGTAACACTTGCTTCCAAACACCTTAAAATATCCAACTAAAGTAGGTCTACCTTTCCACAGCTCATACAGTGTTTTATCACTGTTGACTTTCAGTTGGGCTCAGTTTATAATGTATACTGATGTAGCTATTGCTTCCCTCCAGAATGTATCTACTATGTTGGCTTCGAGAAGCATAGTTCTGGTTGTTTCTTGGACAACCCTATTCTTCCTCTCTGAGACTCCATTTTGTTGTGGAGTTTTTTTCGTGACAGTATTGCGTTTAGATTCCATGACTTTGAAAGAACTAATTGAACTCATTGGATGTGAATTCTCGTCCGTTATCAGATCTTAAACATTTGATCTTGTGACCACTTTCATTCTCCACCAAAGCTTTGAAGATTTTGAATTTGTCAAACGCTTCTGATTTTTCCCTAAGGAAAGTTACCCATACCATTCTTGTGAAATCATCTATGAGCAACATGAAATACCTTTCTCCTTGCAAGGTTTGGGTTCGAGAAGGTCCACATAGATCTATATGAATTAGTTCCAAAGGTTTTGAGGTTGAGTGTTGTTCCTTCCTTTTGAAATTTCCCCTAACTTGCTTTCCATGTTGACAGGAGTCACATAAGTTTGGTGTTGGCTTGTGTTATCACCAGCCTTGTAGTTGCCTATGTATGATGGATCTAGGATGGATGTTAGAGGGGAAATCAACTAGGGAGGTAGAACCAAGATTGCCTAGACTCCCAAATGGATGGTTGTCACGTCAATCAAGGCAGTCTTCGCTTTATGTTATCTAAGTCCAAGACAACAACAGGGGAGACCCAGATCTACTCCCAACAGGAGAGATCAGACCTAGACACCAGAACAGATCAAATGTGGCTTTGAGGTACGTAAGGTGTAAGGTAAATGGAAACCCTAGCTCTAGGGTTTAGGTACTAGCAACTGATGAAGATGACCACTGTCTTGGGAAACGTAATTGTGACAGGGTGAGCAAGGACAGAGTCGGGACTGTCTAGTACCAAGGAGATAGACTTAGTGAAAGATATGAAAGTATCAAGTAACCTAAGTTATCAAGGAATGGTCAACTTTTGGGGGAAAGAGGTCAGGAAGGGCTAGTGCTATGCTTGGAGATTAGTGCCTGTTCAGCCTTGGGTAATGGAGTCAGTATAAGCACAACATTTCAGTGAACCCACCTGGGATATGTCTTGATCTATGGACCCAAAAAAGTATTTGGCCCGAAAGATTCAGGTTACAAGAAAATCAGCAGAAGGAGGGCTAGCGCTAGGGTTTGGAGAGACAGATCTATAGATCTAGAGTCACCAGGAGACTATCTGCCCAACGTTGGGGTGGAAATGAGATCAGGCTGGCCTGATCTACAAACCCAAGTCAGAAAATTTCAGGAAAATTTAGATCTGGAAAAGTCAAAATCTGATGAGGGGGGCTAGGAGGCTGAAAGTCAGTTTTTCAGATCTAGGGCAACCTGGAAGGAACTAGCTCAGCATTGGGGGTGTTCTGGAATGAGGAAGACCTGATCTACACACCCATGTAATTATTTTTCGAAAAAAGTCAACTTTGGAAAAAGTCAAATTAATCAAAATTAGGGCAGCGTTGAGGATGATTCAATGAGGGGGATGCCCGATCTACAAAACCCAAAAATGGTTTGCTCAAAGAACAAGCGGTTCCTCGATTAAATATTTTTTGGGATTTTATTATTTAGGAGTTTTTTCAGAAAATTGAAGAAAAGAAGGTACAATGGATTGAGATCTGAAAGAGAAGAGACTTACCTGTTAGATCTTACCTGGAAATGCTTGTATATGCCTTGTTGGTGATGATCCTTGCCATCCCAATCAATTCTGGAAGATATGAGTGAGTTCTAGGGCCAACGTTGTGCTCCAAGTGACCAATGTGCCCTCTCTCCTGCACAAGCAAACGTCAACAATATCATATTTGTCGTATCATGAAGGAAAAGCAAGATCTACAGAAAAGTAACAAGATGAAATCATAGATCACAATGAAACTAATGAAAACCCCCTGTCACAGATGAAACCAGTCCAAGCGAGTTGAGGTCCCCCTGCAAAAACGCCCAAGATGAAGTCGCCCTCCTGTAAATGAGACAAACATCCCAAAAAACGAGTATAGATCTCACAAAATATTCCGAATGCTAGGAAGCAAAAGATTTTCCAATCACCACTGAAGAACACCAGATGCAAAGTAGATCTAGAAAATATCCACAAATAAAATCTTTCTATTAATCAGATCCAAGAGCCAAAGACCCTTTACAAATGAGAAGCTCTCTCCTTTAAATAGAACTGAGAGAACCAAAATCCTAACCACTTTCAAAACGAGTGGCTAAGATTAAAAGATAAAATATTCTAATTAATGGTTGAGATGAGCTCAACATACAATACATGGATCAATATAACCATAAAGTACCAAAGTGGACTAAATCACCCATAAAGAGGGTACCCCACTCAACAAGAAATAAATGAAGCACATGGTGGGTCCATGGAGTGTTAACTAACTCCCTCTGGGTGCCCCATGGCACAATAAAATAAAATAATATTTTAATTCTTTGATTTTGTGCCTCCTTGAGGAAATCGTGAGCCTCCCAAAAGCTCCAGAAAATAATATAAAAATGCCCAAAAAATAGGTGTGGGCCCAATCAGGTGCTACAACTGCTAGAGAAGGTGCGGAGGACATCACTCTCATCATCATGACTCACCCCATGTCATTTCCTTGCCTCAGTAGCCCAAATCGATTTCTTCAATAGCCATGTAATCATTTTTTAATCTGCCTTGGCAAATGTGAACCTGCCAAAATAGCCTCCTAGGATGGCGTTGTCAAACTAAGCCCACTAGGCTCTCTGGGATGGGGGTACTATGGTACAATAAAGTGGATGCACTCCCTATGCCAATACAATTCCCTAGGAGATCCAAATGAAACATCTCCCTGCTCAAACACATCATCCTGTGAAGCAAAACAGCATCAGAAAGGTAAAATGAGCCTGATCATCTCTACAAGTGCCTGGAACTGAAAATAAACTGTCTCATTAGACTCAGAGAGTTCAAATCCATCTAGGGTGTATACTCATACCCTTTCCAGGTCTCTTCTTGATCATCAACAACATCCAATAGATAATATAATCACCTGTAAATGACCATATACCAATAATATAACTCAGACTATCATCCATCTGCTGCAAGTGCTATAAGGCTAAGACATACTCTATAAATCATTTAAGCAACAATCACAACAAGTAGCAGTCATTTCACTGGCGGTACATCAACCAGATACATATATAGGGTTTTATTTATTATTACTCAGACTAGACTTTCAGGACTATACTCACTTCATAGTTGTAGTCAATTTGCTAGTGAAGGGTGAAGGATGAAATTTATAAGGCTAGGGAAAAGGGTGACTTCCTACTTAACATCATGACACTTTGGATATGGCAGGGAAATACTCACTATAACCACCTGTCGGACAAATAACAACACAAGGAATGGCGATGCCCCACAAATGGTTGAGTTGTTCAAAGAGTGTTTATTCAACTTAGGCATCATGTCTACATCAAGTTTGATCCAGTTTCATTAGGATCCTCAATTTATTTCCATGGCCTTTTTGTCCTATATGTCCTTTTTGGGACTTCACCAGTGCTTAAAAGCACAACTAATTGCAGCTTTCATCCAAGACATTTTCAAATTTACAAGGTCAGCAATATTTGAATATAGCATATATTTAACCATTTCCTTTTTGGACCTTTTTTTATACCCTTCGAGGAGTATTTTAGCATTTCATTGCTCTTGCCCTTTTTCACATATGTTAAGAAACACAGTTTTTAGCATTTCATTTTCCATGGGCGCATATAAACATTTCCAATATAAGTAGCACATGAGCTTTTAGTTTTAGCCAACAACATCTCAAGTGACCAGGGGGAGTTCTGCACAGTGCCAAACATCGGGACAACCGACCAAAATGATTTAGGCATACAATCCAACTCACCAAAGGCAAGTTCTGTCACCAACTCAAAGCCGAGACACAATATAAAGAAGGAGGTTTGTCCAACAAAGGTTCTAGTGGGGAAAAAGGTCTTCCATGCCATAAGTCAAATAGTAAGTCAGGTTAGAAACAAAACTAGAAGGAAATGGATGGGTGGAGACAATGAAAGATGAAGCCAACACTAGCAAGACAAAATAATGGTGGGAATGACTACCTCTATTCTCTCTAAGGAGGGTAAAACTAATGAGTATAGATCAAGAACTTCCAAGTCTAAGTAGGGACATCAATATATAATACAAATACAATCCAATTCCATATAATTATGACCACCAAATCAAGACACTACATGTTAATACATGTCACAAAGATGAGTATAAGAGTAATGGTAACCATACCACAATATAATAAAAACTGAGCCATAATCATGCATATAATCCATCTGAACCATCATTTGTCCAATGAGAAAGTACTGGTATAAATCTGGGCATCAATAACTGGTTTGTAAATGACTAAATGCCTACATCAATCCTTAAATCTGAGTGTCCTGAGACTCAGTCCTGACATGGGAGAGTACGAAAGTCCACAAATAAAATAATGATCCGTCAAAACTGTTCATCTCAGCATCTCATATGTAAGAGATCTGGCTGAAAAATGTACTATATCTGAAAAATAGAATATGGTAGCCCGGTTACTATATATGTGATAACAGCTTGGATAACTTGCGTAAACCTCTAACTGCCTCCATTCTGCTGATTTTGACAAGATTGTCAAAGTTAAGATGTCCCAATCTTTTGTGCCATAACCAATTCTCATCAATGCGACCAATATAGCACTTTTCTCATTGGATCTCCTCTAGAATGTATACATTTCCGAGAGTTATGGTTCCTCTTCCAACAATTCTTTCTAGTCCATTCCTTCGAATCTCACAAGCATGAGCATAAAAGACAATATTGTAGTCAAAATCACATATCTGTCCTACACTCAGCAGGTCATGTTTTAATCCTTGCACATATAACACATTTTGTGCCTTTTCTTTTCCTTTTAGAGCAACAGTTCCTTTGCCGATTATTCTAGTTGTGCCATCATCACCAAATTATTACATGTTGTGCACTCAACTTCATATTTGTTAAGTAATGAAAATGGATTGTCATCTGAAGGATCATACCTATTGTGACTCCTGATTTGATTCAAATTTGTATTGGATGTCCTTATCCTTATTGGTGCCTTACAATCAACTGCCATGTGACCAAAGTTATTACAGGTATAGCAGTTGCCATAGAACAAATTTGGATACTTCTGTCCTCTAGCAGAATTCTGATTGTTTGTAAAAGATGTTGGATACCTATGTCCTCTAGCAAAATTCTGATTGTTTGTAAAAGATGCAGTGATTGGTCTCCAAAGATTATTTGGAGCAGATTGATACCTTCTTGTTTCATCATTATTTTTTACCGTATCAACATAACTCTTTGAAGTGTTTATCTCCATGTTTTTGAGGCTGCTAATCTCCTTGATCAGTTCTTCACTTTCTTTTTCCCTGTCGATGAGCAATTTAAAGGCTGCTTCCAATGGTTGCCTGATATTTCTCAACTATGTCCTGTGTTTGACCAACTTGTCCCTCATGCTTCGAACTTCTTGGTCTTTAGAAAATTCAGCCTTTGATTCTTCCCTAGCTCCACAGCTTCAGCTGAAAGGGTGCTACAACACCCTAGGCAAGATACAACTTGCCAGAGGACAAATATGTCCTTCCCTAGCTCCACACAACCACCCTCAGAATAAAGATAGTAAATGACTGCTACTTGCAATTATTTTGTCAAACAATCCTCAGACTGTTATATCATAACATCATACCTCTAATTCGCTTGATCTAACCTAGCACAAGGTTCAAGTGTTTCAACACTTGATCAGACTTCAATTACTTCACACTCAGAGCTCAAATTTTCTTCTGTTATACTCGATAACCTTCATATTATTGTCAACCTACAAAAATTTGAATTTAAATCACTGTTAAGACTTTAGTCAACTCTTAACAATGATAATCTTCACATCAATTGGACGCTGCTGATCAGATATATGAACAGTTCATACAACTTCACAAGTTCAGACTGCCTGACTGCTACAAAATAACCCTGCTCATCGTCTCTCCAAATTGCTCCTTGCCACTCCAGACTGCTCCTTCGCCATGGCTGCCTCAGTGAAACCCAAAAACTAGAGAGACAAACATAATTTCTTTACTGCTGCTGCTGCTAACCCCCGAAAGTCTCCTCAGGCATCCTCACCAAACCCCCGAAAAACCTCAGAGCTCCACACTTCCACGAATTCAAATCCACACTAAAATGAAAACACACAGGATCTATTTATACTCGTTTTCCAAAATATTTTTGAGGCCGGCCTGATATAAAAGTATTTTTTTTTATTTCTAATTATAATTTGAAGCCGACTTGTCAAAAAATTTAATTTTCTTTTTGAAACAATTGTGGAGCCAACCTGTCATCAAATTATTAGGCGGACTTCATCACCTTATTTTATATAAATATATAAGTTTGACATTCTTTACTACCTCATCATTATGGGCTTCTTAGAGGGCTAATATTCAAGAAATATACTTTCAATGAACTTCAGGCCCGTTTTCAACATCATTGACAAGTAATCAAGTGTGTTCAAGTGTTCTCATGCGTTGTGAGCGTCTCCAAGGGTTCCATGACCACAAATGACCACAGAAAGGGTCATTTGGCCCAATTTGCCAAACTATTCCCATATCATTGCTTGGATGTGCCATATCATCATCCTTCTTCTGCCTTTGTTTACCTTTGTCATTAATGGTTTGTCATCAATGACAACCTTGCTCATCAAATTGTTGTGTACCTTTTGATTGTGTTTCTTTCAGAGATACTCTTTATGTTGTTATTGTGAAAATGTATTAAATGTTCATGAAGTTAGAAACTAAGTTGTAACAACATATAAACTTAATAGGCGGTCCCTAAGAAAGAGTTACTAAGGCTCTTGTAATTGTTTTTCGGTTTTTAGGATGGGATTGTTTTATAGGGGTTTTTAAAATGACATTGAAGCCAGAAACTGCAAATATTAAATTGAATTTAACAGCATAAAAATATAGCATTCACCACAAGATGATTGAATGAAAATAATGATAACACAATATTAACCAGTGCCAAATGGAGTCAGAGAATGAGAATGCTATTGAAAGATTGTAAATGTTTTGCAGTGTAGTCTTGGTCAGTTTAAATTATTGAAAAAGATGAGTGACTTAAAGGGGAAGGGGACTCACGATATACCGTGAAGTATTGGGAATATGTTTGGATATTGATAAATGTGGTTTCACACAAGAATGTGTGGGATAGATGGAGTCACGGGGATGTGTCCAACACTACAACAAATGAGGGTGTATCCTGACGAGGCCCTGCGGTCACTTTCTAGTTGTTCCCACTTCTTTTGCAAAATTTTCCCACAAAAAAGCAATGTATCAAACCTCAGATCTTCGTTATGTTCAATGGGGAATTTATTTTATTAATTCTAGTTGCTTAATTAAATGTGGAAAATTAGAAAGTGCATACTTCCGCTTTTGGTTATCCTAAAGCTTAGGGCGATCCTGCGACAGGCAAGAGCATACATGGAAATGGCGTGATATTTGTTCCAATTTTAGATTGTAAAACAAGAAAAAGTGTGAGACTAATTACTACACTATGAGTATCTTTTCCCCATACTCGAGCAAGCTCTTTTAGGTACTTCAGTAGAACATAGTGGGTTAGCATTTGATTTCAAATAATAACAAAAAGAAGTAAAAGAAAAAAGTTTATTTTTTTAAATTTGTGATTGATCTAACTTTTATTTGTAATAACTAAAGACTATTATAAAACTTAAATGTAAAAAAAGCAAATCAAGCACACTCAAGGATGATACAAGCTTCCCCCAAATGGGGGAAGAACTGTGTGGGAGCCTTTAAATCCCACTATCTCTTTGATTACATTTATTACAATATGATTTAGAAGAAATGTTTTTGATCCTTTGGAAAGTAGATCAAGAATCTTACAAAGATTGGAAGAATAAGAGAAGGAGAAGTAGTAGAAGGGGGTTGGAGTGGATCTTATGATGGTTCAACTTCGAAAAAAGCTCTTATTATCCACTTTCCTATAAAACAAATATAAAAACCAACAAACTAGAAAAAGGGTTGGATTAGTGGATTAGTAAAACATTTACATTACTTTAGTACTTGTAAATATTGGAAAAATCTACAACTTTTAAGTACTAAAGAATCTAGTCTTAGATCTAAGCTTAAAATACAAAAAGTAAAGCTCTTTTTAGATCTAAACTAATGCAAGTAAATGACTAAGATATGCCTTTTAGATCTGATTTTACTTGTAATAAAAAGTGGCTGGGAAAAAAGAGTTTGCAGTTTTGTAGAAAGAAGAAGAAGCAACTACTCGAGCTTGAATCTCTTGGAAAGCTTGGAGGTTTGAAGGTGAAACAATAAGTGTTTTAATTTGGATCCAAGAAACGTATATGCAACTTAGCTAAACCTTTTACTCGGGATGATGATCTGCACAAACTTATCACACTTGCAACAAAAAATATTAGATATGGTACTTTCTACTAATGGAAACCAAAAAAGCATGAACTATAGCTTAATAAGACAATGCCTTCTTGAATCTCTAAGAGTAAAACAATAAGTAAATAAATTGGCAACTGCAAATATTTACTCTGTGTTATAGAAGAACCTTCTAATCCAAGATCAATTATGAAGTTTAAATAAAGCATGAAAAAATTGCAGCAATATCACCTCATTCACAAAGCATATGCACCAAAAATATCACACCTCATAAGCCTCCAAATCCTTCAACTTTATTCAGATAGAAAAAGCAAAAACATTTCATGAGCATAGATTCCTTGCTTCCATCCAAATGATGGAGCAAGACCCTGCTTTTATAGCAAAATAAAAGCCTTAAGGGGGGTGCATACAACCGAGAGAGAAGAGGGTGTGAGGGAGAGAATCAAGGGATTGAACATGAGTTTAGACTTGAGTTAACTCATGATTTAGGTGCCACCTCAAATTAAGGTGCACCACCTCTCAAAGATCCACCACCAAACCCATTTAGATGACGCCAACAAGAGAGATGTGCCTCTCATGAGGGAGTTGCGCCCCCTTAATTCACTGACAACTCGCCTTCACTCAATCTTTGATGAAATCATGTCTAGAACAAGTTCCCATTTAGGAAAGTGATTTTTTCCATTTTTAAATTTTGTATTCACTTTTTTTTTTTCACTTAACTAATAAATTAATCACTTAAAACTTGGAAAAAGTGGGTATTGGGGTAAATAGGGTGCTCTAAGTTTGAAAAGGAGCACCCCCATGGAAAATCCCCCCTCTAAACCACACTTTTATGACACTTTGAATTTTTACATTTAACTTATAAAAATTTTAACCCATTTTAACGGGAAAAAACTTTATTCTCAAAAATAAAAAACAACCTAGGGGGGACTTAGTTCATGCTCATGATGACTCAAAATAGTGCCTAGCATGGTAATATACATTGACCCTTAGAATTTAATAACCTTCTGAGGCCCGGACACCCAGCTAACCATTCCAACTTTGGAGGAGCAGGTGAAAAACTTGAAAATTATACACACCTTGTTCAGCAATGCATAATTAACAAGGGAAAAAACACCTTGGAATATCCAACTCAATGTCTAGGTCCTAGGAAATCCAAGTCTATTACATTATTATCATCATGCTAACACACTTTATTACAATATTCCCCCCTCACCCATACGACATAACTACTAGCTAGAGGCAATGGGGGACTTAACCACACTGGCAATTATGAACATGTATTTTTTTTAAAAGAGACTAACACTTGGTCCTAATATAACCTTGGAATTTCTGAGTACACACTTTATTATTATCATTATTATCATCATGCTAACACACTTTATTACAATATTCCCCCCTCACCCATACGACATAACTACTAGCTAGAGGCAATGGAGGACTTAACCACACTGGCAATTATGAACATGTATTTTTTTATAAAAGAGACTAACACTTGGTCCTAATATAACCTTGGAATTTCTGAGTACACACTTTATTATTATCATTATTATCATCATGCTAACACACTTTATTACAATATTCCCCCCTCACCCATACGACATAACTACTAGCTAGAGGAATTTCTAACATTATTATCATCATGCTAACACACTTTTTTTTTCTTTTTTTCAAGAGGAAAAAACCTGTCCTTGTTATTCAGTTGAATCAAAAGACATTAAATACATATCATCAACCACATGTGGCCTTTCACATGACTGCCCACCCAGATATTCCATCAGGAGGAAAGGCACGAAATACCTAGCATACCCATCAGAAGACTGTCTCATCATGTGATGAGGACTGTCAGTGCAATCACATCGATCGAGAGCCAATAAAACTATGTTCTGCAATCTAAAGATAAGCACTTTACTAGCAAGTACAGCTGCGGGAAGGATAAAATACCCTTACTGGCCTGAAACGAAACATGTATATGGCCCAAGATTCCACAAAGAGTGGAATGCCTCAAAATAACATGGTCAAAAGAGCTGAATGTAATCTTTAAATACCAGGGAATTCTTATCAAATTCCATAAAGCAGCCTTTTCCTTGTGGAAGAGAAAGGGCCAATTTAGATAGACGGTCAGCAGTCTTGTTGTGCTCTCGATATATGTGATAGTATGACAGATCCTGGAAGCTAGAGGCTAGCTTTTTAGTCTCCCTGCACCAATGAACAAGTTCAGGTGGGGAGAGGGCAGTCGATCCTTTTGCCCAATTGATGATTACCTGAGAATCACCATAAATCTGAGCAATAGGGATCCCCATCATATGAGATATGCGCAAGAGTGCCGAGAGACTGAGCAACTCTGCCTTGGTATTTGTGCCATGTCCGACTCCCAACGAAAATTCGAGATAGTGGGATTCATTAAGAAAAATACACAAGCCAGCACCAGCAATTCTGTTTTTGGATGCACCATCAATAAAGCCACAAGGGAAGTGCTTGACAGGAGTAGGTCCAATAATCCTACTTCGATTCTTCTTGGTAACAGCCCCACATACTGGTGATTGTATAGCCAACATAGTCTGCTAAATAATGCCATGTATATTTCTGGATTCCCCATCAAAAACAACCCTATTACGGGATTTCCAAACAATCCATAACATATAGAAAAGCAACAGGAAGGAAGGCGAGCTTCTTGGAATGTTGTCAATCCAGCCTTGTATCATGGCATCCAAAGAAATACCAATGATGCATGCATTGATGTTAAAATGATCCACAAAAAAATCTGAGACAGATTTCCATACCCAGCAGTGAGAGAACAAGTGGACGATCGTTTCCTCATTTGACCAGCATAGAGGGCAAATACCAGGGCCTGAGAAGCCTCTCCTCTGTAAGTTATCCCAAGTAAGGACTCGATTATGAAAGACAAGCCAAATAAAACAGGAAATCTTTTGTGGAAGAGCCTTATGCCAAACAGGAGGATGGACAGCCACATGTTCCAGATGTGATGAGGAGTAACAAATACAGTCATATGCCTCCTTAGCTGTTATAGTGTCCTTTTTCTTATTAAAAGACCACACAAGTTTATCAGAGCAATCCGATAATCGAATGCCAGCAGCAGATAGATCATAAATAAAATCATTCCACATCGAAGCGTAGATGCCACCAAGATCAAGATCAGATGCTGAATACCAGTAATGCTGGTCAACTGAACAAGGATTGTGCGCCTGTGCCAGAGTGCAGATATTTAAATCTTCCAGGTAAGATCTAAGATCTTCTGGGAAAGAAAATGGAGCTGATAATCCAACAATCGGATCGGTCCCCAGAAGGATACATTCACCATTACCAACCTGCCAAGACAGATGCAAACCCATCCAAGGTAGTACCTGAAGAAAACCCCGCCAGAATAGTGATACATTGCGAGTGCTAAAAGATTTGGACCGAAGCCAGTCCACAAACGTCCCACCTTTTAAATATTTGGCTTGAAGTACCTGGAACCATAGACCATGTGAATGGAGTGCTTTCCAGAACACATTCAGCCGCAGAGCTTGATTGAAATAGTTAAGATTTTTAATGCCCCAGCCTCCAGTAGATTTAGGCCTAGAAAGGACGTTCCAGTTAGATAGATGGAATTTGAATGTAGAATCGGAAGATCCCCAAAGAAAATTAAAAATAATTCTTCTGAGCTTCTGGAGAATGGTACAAGGAAGGGGTGCTAATCCCATCCAGTAAACATGTATGCTGGTGAGGACAGCATTGACAAGTACAAGTCTCCCTCCGAGGGACAAGTATTTAAAAGCCCAATGATTAATCCTCTTCTCAAATCTGTGCAGTAACCAATACCAGTCAGCAACTCTGTAATTCAGGGGCTTTAATTGGAATCCCAAATATGTGATACCAGATTGAAGAGTATGCATCTTATACGGCAGAACAGCCTTGAAATTATTGAGACATGTATCATCAAAATTATGATAGAGCATACATGACTTATCCAAATTAATTCTCATACCCGATGCTATACAAAATGTGTCAAGAAGTGCCTCAAAATCTAACCAATCCTGGAGGGTACCAGAACCCATGAGTATGACATCATCCACAAAGAGTAGGTGGGAGAGGGTAAGAGAAGGCGAGATTCTAATACCCCTGATGAGTCCATTGTCCCTGGCATCTTTAATAAGCAGACTGAGACCCTCTATGACCAAAATAAACAGCAGTGGGGACAAAGGACAGCCTTGTCTGATTCCACGAGAGGCGGGGAAGAAACTGGTAGGGGTCCCGTTAATCAAGACAGCAAAGTTAACAGATGAGATGCAGCTCATGATCCAGTTGACAGTGAGAAGGGGGACACCAATCTGAATGAGGATAAGCCGGATATAAGTCCAGTCTACACGGTCAAAAGCCTTGGTGAGGTCCAATTTGAGAATAAAAGCACAGGAGTTCTTGATTTTTACTGAATGAAGTACTTCCTGAACAATACCAATAGGCTCAGTAATTTGACAGTCTTTAAGAAACCCGAACTGTTCTTGTGAGATACCCAAATCAAGAAAGGGTTTCAGTCTACCAGCAATGACTTTTGCAATGAGTTTGTAAAGTAGGCTACAGAGAGAGATGGGCCGGAAATCAGCAAAACTACGAGGTTTGTCCTTTTTTGGAATAAGTGTAATAAAGGTAGAGTTCAGGGAGGGGGGGATGTGCCCAGAAATTCTAGTAGAATCCACCATCTGAGCTAGGGTAGGGCCAAGAAGATCAAAAAAGAATAAGTAGAATTCCACCGGCCACCCGTCTGGGCCCGGACTACGATCTTTTTTAAAAGACTTAAGTGAGTGCTCAATCTCCATTAATGTGACCTGCAAAGTAAGGCTAGAGGAGTGCTCATCAGATATCATCTTGGGAAAGAGGGAGATAACTTTAAGTTGTTGGTCTAGGCAGGTGAGACCCTCATCCTGGAAAATGTGCTCAAAAAAAGATTTACCAAGTTCCTTTAATGGTCCCTCTTCCATAATAACATTACCCATATCATCTTCCAAGGACCAAATCATGTTTTGTGTCCTTCTGCCGGATGCAAATGTATGGAAAAATTTAGTGTTTGAGTCCCCCTGTAAGGCCCACTTGAGTCTGCTCTTAAGTTGCCAAGTCAGCTGGAAGTGTTCAAGGATGCTATATCTTTCAGCGCTAAGACGAGAGAGCTGGGCCTTTTGCTCCTTCGTTAGAATGCCAAAGGAGAGAATATACTCAATGACACGGTCCAGATGTGAAGAAGCCTTTACAAGACTGGCAGACTTATCCTTAATCCAACACTTAGCATCAGACTTGAGGTACCTAAGTGTCGAGCAGAGGTCCTCAATACCAGAGGAGTGATTTAACTCAGAGTTATCTGACCACCAGATATGAAACCATTTAATAAAGTTAGAATTATCCAGCCAAGATCTATTGAATTTAAATGGATAGTTAAAGGGACCTTTTGGTGGATTCCACTCAAAGAGAATAGGATAATGATCGGATATGAGGGAGTAGTGTTTCCAAGTTCTGTAATCTCTGAGGAATGGCAGAAGGTCATGTGAGATAAGATACCTGTCTAGACGCTTGCAGATGCCATCCTTACCAGTCCGGCCATTGCTCCATGTTGGACCAATCGAGGGAGGAGCAACATCAACGAGGCCAACAGAGCCAAAGAGGGAAATAAAGTGATCAGAGTGATTGTCCAAAGTGGCCTTACAACCCCAGATTTTCGAGGCGTGGAGGGTAAGGTTAAGGTCACCTGCCAAGATAAGGTGTGGAAGATTGAGAAGACCACCACGAAGGGATTTATCCCATAATGAAATCCTATCTTTATAGGGACCATAGACATTCAGAACATGGATAGGATTAGGGAGACCACAGATGTGAGCGAGAAGTAAAATTCCGGCAAAAGTATGGAAGGCTTTGCATTTCACATTAAGGGGATTCCAGGCAGAGAGGAGCCCGCCCGATAGACCCCGTGCGCTAATAGCACAGAATTCCCATGATGGCAGGATTTTAGAGAAAGAAAAGAGGGCCGGAAGTGCACTGCACATAGTTTCCTGTAGAAGAATAATGTCGGGATGAAGGGTGTTAATGAGTGATCGGAGACCAAAAGATTTGGGCCTGCCTCCAAGGCCACGAACGTTGAGTGAGAGAATGATCATTAAGACGAGTCCAATGGGGGGGAACTCGCTCTAAGACCCCGGGGAGGATGACCATCAGCTTCCAATAATCGAACAGAAAGCGGGATATACGGAGGAGAGACCGGAGAGAGGACACGAGGCTCCGATTTCTTTTTAGGTTTCCTGATAGTAACGTTGGCGAATCTGATGGAGTTAAGTGGGAGGGTGGAGGAGGATTGCGGGGTGGTGGCTGTGAAGATGGAGAGGGATTTTTTGAGGGCAGGATCAGAGAAAGATGGTGAGGAGGAGGGGCTATGAGGTGTATGACTAGGAGAGGAGGGTGGTACCACAGGCGGAGAGTAATCCTGTGGTGGGCCTATCAGTGGAGGGTTGGTGAGGGTGGGGCCCGTGAGAGGTGGATGTGCAGAGAGAGGTGGAAAGTCCACCAATGAATCAAGGGTCGGAGGACATAAAATGTTGTCCATAGCCAGGGTACCAGGGGAGCTCGATTGAGCAATAGTATCAGTCGAAGGAGGGTCCAATGAAATGGCAGGATCAGACGAAGGTGTGACCAAGGGAGAGGGATCCAGTGCAGTGACTACTGGTAAGGGAGGGGCCAAGACCTTTTTATGGGACATGATCAGACTGTCAACTTCCTCAAATAAAGCTTCAGGAACAATTTCAACAGGTGGATAAGAGTCAAAATATGTACCTGAATGAGTGTGATGAGGAGCCTGGATACGATGCGGGGACGAGGGTGACAAGTAAAAGCTGGTGGCTGATAGATCATCACCAGAGATCCTTTGAGTACATGAGCGTCTAAGGTGGCCAACAGCTCGACAGATGCTACAGCGAAACGGTACGAAGAGATAATCAAGTCTTTGAATCAGCAAACGATCATCAAGTAAGAGTTCAACCTCCGCAGGTAACCCCCGAGAAATGTCCATCTCTACCAGGATACGAGCAATCCTTTTGTCGTATACATGCAGAAAGTCCTCATCTACAGAGACGAAGCGGCCGATAGTATTGCCAATACCTTCCAGAATGGTCTTGCTCCACAGGGGAAAGGGCAGCTGCGGCAAGAGGACCCAAAGGTGGCGCTTGCTAATCTTTTCCTTAAGTGGATCGAAATTAGTATGCCAGCGGCCGAGCACCAAAGACCCTTTACCGACACGCCATAGGCTATCCAAAACTCTGGTGCAATGTTCTGGGTCCAGAAAAACGAAAACAATCCATCCTCTAGAGAGCAAACTGATAGTCGGAACATAGTTAAATAAGGGCTTCCAGTGCTTGTTTGCCCAAGAGACCCAGGATTGCTTATCCATTTTACAATACTCCAGACGGCCAACCAACGCACGGGAGCACAGGGTGGATACTCTGTCAATGAAAATATCGTGACCCAGAACATATCGATACCGTTCAGCCGAGGCCTTGATGCATTTGGATTTACGTTTCCGACGGTGACGAATCGAACCCCCAGAATCCGCCATATCTTAAAGCACAACTGCAACAGAAGGTAAGACCCCAAAAAAAACTCCACAAGGACTCTCGAAACCAAGAACAGGGAGCCCGTGTCGTGAGACAAACAGCAAGAAACAAGTGACAAAAGTCAAACCCCAGGGGAAAAACCCTCGTCAGCAAGTACCCAAGAGGCCAATGTCAACGGCTGACAATACCAAGAGAAAGGAGTCGGGAGAGGTGACCAAAGAAAAGGAGCAACAGTCAACAAGTAAAAGAGTAGTCACAGAGTCAAACCATTACCCCAAAAAACCAGAGCAGAGAGTCCCTGCACAGAAAAGAGGGAACAGACCACGACTAAACCCTCGTCAGCAAGTACCCATGAGGCTAATGTCAACGGCCGACAAAACCAAGTGAATGGTGACGAGGGAGATGTCCAAAAAAGAGCAACAGACAAGTGAGTGGTCTCGAAGTCAACCCAGTACCCTGAAATATCGGAGCAGAGGAGGATAAAAAAATACAAGCAAAGGTGGTGGGCAGGACGTCAATAAAATACATCCATTACCGAGCCGCGACAGGAGCGATGCACTTCCCACTTTTTAGTTAATGCTTGGTTGGTACTAGTCCCCCAGTGAAGGGGAGGGACTCCAAGCCAGGCCGCATAAGCTCTGTAACCACAACCTTTGCTGAAACCTCAACTGGTGAGCTGAAAACACAAAGAACCCTGCAAGAAAGGAGACGGGCTAAAAGATAAAAAAAAGAAACCCTTCTGCCACACCAGAAAGCAGAGTCTACCCGGGAGCGAATAGTCATAAAAACACCGAACATGACAACTAAACAAAGGAAGAGAGTGCCCAGGCACTCGGCAGGACGAGGAGCGCCATGGCTGGTTAGAAGGGAGAAACAGATGTCCCCGAAACCCCAGGCGCCATCACTTCCAACCCTCTCAGGTGCTCTTCGTTTCATCCAAAATTGTTTCCTTACAATATTCCCCCCTCACCCATACGACATAACTACTAGCTAGAGGCAATGGGGGACTTAACCACACTGGCAATTATGAACATGTATTTTTTTTTAAAAGAGACTAACACTTGGTCCTAATATAACCTTCGAATTTCTGAGTACTGAGTGGGAACAAGTGGCTTGTTCAGATCTTTGATAGCTCATTGGAGATTCCCTAAGTGCAACTTAGTGGATAACAGACGATGTTAGGGATATTATCATGGTTCGAACTAAAACTACCGAGCGCTCACATATGGAGCGGGTGCAGAGGAAGATGGAGAATGCAAAGGGCTTATTCAAGGCTTTGGTCAATCGTTAAGCCCAGGATCGTGTTGAACGGTTGGAGGAGAGGCTTCATCGTGAAAGGCAACAACCCAATGCGCAAAGGCTCACGAATGAATTTGGCGGTTTGGTAAAAGACGTGAGCTCCTCCCGAACCTATGAAACAAGACACACCAAAACTCTGGGAGTATATTGGACCATGAAATCTTTATTTAGCATGGCCATAGAAGACTGTGTGCAAGGAGAATTTCAGAAGGAGATGTAGGATCCCTCGGTGATGGCAAGATTGGCTCGACTGGAGGAAGGCATGCACTGTCTTGCGCACAATTAGTTATCATGGATGAGCATGTGAATGGGAAGTTGGACACCTTTTCTCATGAGCTCGCCGAGAAATGCTTCAGCAAGCCACCTCCATCTCGTCGCCCTTCGGCTTCTCAACTCGTGTTTCATCATTGTTCGGTAGCGGTTGTGAAAGCTACTAAACAAGAAGCTCCATGTGTTGGCCCCTCCTAGAATGAAAAGTGTTGTTTGTTCCTACTGCACTTTAATTTTTTTTAGCGGTCCATAACCCCTGCTTATGGGGGATATGTATATTTCTTTGGTATACGATCATCAATGTGATTCTCAAGCATTTTAAGCTTTAGAATTTCCAGGCTTGGGATTTTTTTGCTGGATATGGTTGTGGATCTCTATGTTTAACCATGCCATCTGGACCCTTAATGCAAGGCTCTGCCCCGACATGTACACTTTTATTGTTATCTACTTAATGTAATATAATACCGAACTTTACATAAGAAAACATTAATGAATTGAATTCGTACTATACTTTATGACTATTACATTTATGATTTATTTTATTATATTTAAAGTCATTATATATTTAAAAATATTTTATATTTAACAAGAGCCACGTGGTGACAATGTCCTTGACATTGCTACTAGCTTTACGACCAACTATTAATAGGATTTTTTGCAATAAGATGCAAATGCAACCATATGGTTACCAAATAATTTTATTTCTTTCCATATAAAAATAATAAGCAATAGTTGAAAAGCTTCTATATTATATCACCAAAAAACTAACTAGATCCGTCCATGATATAAGTGTGTTAACATAAATAAATAACCTTCCTTGCCAACCACTCCTCCCGTAAAACCTTCAAATTCATCAATATTTAATAGTAAAAACTTCCACAAAAATTTCTTGCAAAAACTAAATAGATCCCTCCATGATCTAAGTGTATTAACATAAGGAAATAACCTTCCTTGCCAACCACTCCTACCGTAAAACCTTCAAATTCATCAATATTTAATTGTAAAAACTTGATCACAAAACTTTCTTGCATATATTTATACATTAGAACCTCTAAATAATTAACGTGGCCAATAAAATTACATGCAATTGTTATGTAACAAATCAAAAATACTTCTAATATATAAACTCATATTTAGACGATTCAAGATTATTCTTAGAATAGATGGATAACTTGGTTCACTCTACAATTTGGCTTATCTTATCCACACTTTACATGTTTATCATTATTATGAAAATGATAAATATGAATGCTTGAAAATATACATAATAACTCAAATTGTATATAAGTAACTTTAAATTATTCAATAAAATTAAGAGAGAATATAAAAATGTGGTTTCAAATTTTTCAAAAATTTCATCAAACGGAAAGTTGTAAAAAAGAACATATAACTTTATGAACTATGATGGAAAATTTTAAAATGTTAGAAAATTTAACCTTATAAGACCTTTGATGAAGCATTACATAGATAATGAATACTAATGATGAGAACGTGACTAACGATAAGGCATTTTTACTATTTTTTACTTGCTAGAACCATTTTATTCCGATTCGTGGTATTCGATGTTAATAAGCCAACCAGGGATAATTTTAGGGGCAAATTTTAGCCCAGTGGGCTATTTTTCCATGTTTTTCTCCCAAAAAAGATTCGCCATTTTGCATTTTTTGAAGCCCTGTTTTGCCCAATTTTGATGGGGTAAAAATTTTTCACCCTAAAAATCGCCAAATTATTATATAAACGATATAAAATCCTTGGAAATTAAAACATTTTTTGAAAAATATCGCCAATCATTTTATAGTTGGCGTTTTAAGAATTGGTAATATTCGCCAACATTTATACACTTTTAAATAAGTATGGTTCCTTAAAATCATCCATGAAGCCAACTTGAATAGTCTATTCTCAGAGGTTGTTGTTATTACATGTGACCTTCCTATTGGTTAGAAACACGTGTTAACATCACTACCTGTTAGGGTAAATGTCAAAACGTTAAAAGTCCAGTTATCTAAATACGAGGCTTCTGAATCCCGATCAAAACACAATGCGGACCTACAATTAAAGATCGAAAAGTTCGTTGAGATAGAACATTCAAATTGGACATGCGATACGTTTTATCATATCATACCATTTATTCGTCGAGATGTTTTCTTGGATATATATAGTTATTTAATATTTATTGACTGTCAACTATCCATTGCATTCACAAACCAACCTATAAATTTTAGACAACCCCTTTTTTATTTCATATAAAAAGCAATTATGTTTATTTTTATTTAAGAATATAGATAAATCCTTACATCTTTTATAATAACATATATGTGAACTAAGAGTTTCAATCAAAGTAATATATCATATTATGATGTCCAATTACATATTTTATAATCAACATATATGTGAACTATAGAATAGGGCATTTCAATCAAGATTATATATCATATTATCATGTCCAATTATCATCTAAGTAGTCATTTTGGTCATGCTATTATAGTGCTTTTATGTGCTTTTTTCATGATTATGACACTATAAGAAGAGCATAAAGGTTTAATGGAAAATTCTCTTTCTCAATGGTCAAAGAAAACCAAAAACATAACAAGAATTAAAAACTTAAGGTCTTAGAAATGTCCCTATTTTTACACACATTTCCACACAACTCAGTGTTCACATTCCCTCTAACTTTATGCTAGAAATAAGGTTATTGCATTGTAAGGACTTTGTCTCCTAAGGTTTGTCATTATGATGAGGTTTTGTCATTGTGATGAAATGTAGGTTCATCCTCTCCTTATAGAATTTTGCAAATGAATGTAATTATCACATATCTCCTCATAGATAATTACCACCGGTTTTTCATATTTTCTCTTAGAAGCTAAGCTTCAAATCCCTCCCTTATGCCTTATGGTTTACATTCTTATATAGAGAAAGTATTATTATGCCTTAACTATATATATAATGTCAACGAGAGAACAGCGATATTGCAATACACAAATACACAAATGTGACGTAAAGATGGTTATGTTTGACTCCAAAACATAAGTGCTTTCACCAAACAATACCTGAACTGATTATATATGCATTAATGCATGAAAATACAAATGCTCTATAGTTCCAAAATGTCCATCAGAACTAGAATATTAAGTCATCACAACAATCATGTTAGAAAAATGACACCAACTCTAAGATTGCAACAAAGTGGAAATATAAGTGCAATGACTCCTACTCCAAGTACATATATTTCTTAGATTGATTATGATAATCAACAGATTAATTACTAAAGAGATATATATTTAGGAACAAATTAATATCTATAAAAAAAAATCTAATTCTCATGCTTAGAAATGTCACATAGGGATGCATCCTATGACATACTATGCCATACTTTGAAACCATGAAAATATAGAGCTAAGAATTCTTCAATATGGTTTTATTGCCTTCATAAGCATACAAACACCGAACTCACAAATTCCAAAGTAACTACGTCGCACAAACAAGTGTCCTAGATATTCAAGGTATTTAGCTTCAGATTCCCAAGCTCAAAAAGAATTGACCTGGAGAGAAGATTGTCCAAGAGGTCTAAATAAGTAAGCACTAGAAAAGTACCGAGATATTTAGTTATTGAACCTAAGATTTGATTTTTTGAAAGATTGATCTCCCCAAGGTGCTTGCAAGAACCGATTTCAACACTAAGTTCTCCACCTAGTTGTTTATTGCTAAGGTCCAGCTTTCCGAGTTGTTGCAACTTCCCCAAGCAACAAAAAAAATTGAAAAGGTTTATGCAATAGTTTACATATGTAGTGTAAAAATATTTACCATGCAAAAACGGTGGTGTAAAATTAATTACAATACATAAAAATTTGAAGGAAATAAACTACTCTACAAATTCATGTAATGGTTGAGTTTATGTTTTTCTTAGCCATCATTTTACTATTATGGAAAAAGAACTCACCTACATTAGTAACTATATAGTATCTATGACTCATTGTAGGAGAAATACAAAACCAGGGTGTTCTTTGATCGATTTTCATGTCAAGTTGTTGGTTGTCTAAATAAACACCCAAGAAAAATCACAATCCAACAAGTGTTCCACTAACGAAAGAAAGTATGATGTGCAATGAAAACTTGTCATGGGATATTTTTAGTAGCAGTAACATGGGTGTGTCAAAATCCATCCTCTCTTCTTCTCATGGGCTTTATGAACCCTCGCTTGTTGGCCTTTTTATCTCCATTCATGCGAATCTGGTAATGTTTTCCTCTCAAGCAAAGGTATTGTGACATGGATAGCGAGGCGAGCATACCTCTGCTATAAGGTATTATTGCATGGTTTGTTTGAATTGCAGTGTATAGAAAAAGGACTCCAGATAGCTATTGAGCATCACTATCTCAATCTCATAGTGGAATGGGATTCCAACTTCATCATCATTGTGCTCAACCGCCTCCTCAATGAGATCCCAACCACCATAGTCATCAAAAAGTAACGCCCTGCAGCTACCAAACAATCAACGAGCTCTCTTCTACCTAAACTAGAAACAGTCCACCTATTACCACCTAAGTTGTACTTGGTGGTTTTTTCAAGCAAGCCAACGAAGTGGAACAAGTATACTTGTTCATTCTTCAGGGTTTAGAAGTCCGCCAGGCTTTTTCTGGGAGTCTTTTCAAAAAATTTGTAACACATGTTCATACGCACTTGGGGAAATTGTAAAAAATGTTCTTGCGTGATAATTTTTTATAAAAGGCTCGGCTTCCCAGAATTAAGCATCAAGCCGACTAGCCCATAGTGTTTTTTCCTTGGTTATTATTGGTTGTTGAACAAACGACTAATAATTTATGAGTTTTTCACCCACACCTCCAAAGTTGGGATAGTCGTCTTGGTGGTTAGGCCTTAGGAGGTTATTAGAGCCTTCGTGTCAGAGTTTTTTAACATGTTAGGGATTCAAATTGAGTCGTATGGACATGTGCTAGGTCCGCCTAGAGTTTCGTTTAATTCCCAGAAAATTAATTTTTCCCATAAACTTAGGCTATTTTTTAATAGTCTAATTGGAAAAATTGGAAATGTAATAAAAGTGTGGTTAGGGATCGTATTTTTCCATGGGGGTGTTCATTTTCTAACTCACAACCCCCGTTTAACCCAAAAGCCCATTTTTCCTAAGCTTTAAGTGATAAATTTATCACTTAAGTAAAAAATCTCCAAAAAATCAAATTTATTAATTAAAAAATAGAAATAATTAATAAATGGAGAATATTTTCATTTTCCTAAATCAGTGGAAAATGCTCTGATTTCACCAAATCAGTTTCTATCGAATTCCTTGAGTCAGGGCAGGACATCTTTTTGATTAATGCGTCATCTTCAGTGGTGATTTGGGCATCTGCGAGTTGTCTGTGGCTTGAAGGTTGCACCCCTCTCTCTCCTCCCACACGTGTGGATGTGTTGGTGCATGCTCATTGGATGGTGGAGTTCGGTGAGGGAGATCCCACCTATCTCTCCAGTTCCACCTATCTTCAACTCAGTTCAAGCTCAGATCACCTTTGTTAAACTCCAATCAACTCAAACTCTCTCTCTCAGTCAGGCATGTGCCCCTCTTGGCCAGTCTGGCTATAAATAAATACCAACCCTCTCATTCCAAACTAGTTAGTTGTATGAAGATTTGGTGGCTATTGTAATACTGTTATTTTTCATTCATTTGTTGAGAATAAAGAAGCTTTGGAGGCTATACTGTGTAGTGCTTGTATTGTGTGGATTCACAACGTCATGCTGCAAATGTGGTAACTGCAATTTTTTCCAATTTTGTGTTGCTTTGTGTTCTGGCTTCAAAGGATTCAGTTGAATCAATAAGAGTATAAATTTGGCGAGTAAGATTACTTGCTCTTGTTTATTCATATTATGTATGCTCAAGAATCTAAGTTATGTGCTTAAATAAGCTTATTTTTGCATGATCTTTCATTTTTGTTTCATACATATATATCTAGATCTCACGAGGCTTGTGTAAGTTTTTTTGTGATCTAGTTGCAGGTTCCCAAACGGACGAGGTGTGGATTAAGATTGACACCACTCCTTATTCAATAAGCTCAAGACACTATCCCTCGGTGCTCCACAAAAGGGCATCCCTTTTGCTTGTTCATTCTAGCAACAAACCAAACTTCACTTCTCTTTATCTGTAATATCCCAAATTGATATTCTATTGTTCTTTACTACTATGTTCTGTGTTCATACACTCAATGATGTGCAAAAGGCCGAATAAAAGGTGCATGCAAAAATGTCGTGGCAAATGGCCCTAAAATATAGCTAATCTAGAGAGATTATAGGGTAGAGATTTTCAGTAAGAAGATGTACACATACCACTGATAATGAAGCTGATAGTCCTCCATATGTAAGATGCATGCAGTGTGTGCCAGAAGGATAGTGCTCCTCTCCTCTGTTTGACGCCCATCTACAAGTGTGCCCTCTCCTGAAGATATTGGCGTTTCTGAAGGAGGAGTTTGTCGGTGCTAAAAATTTGTTAAGATGATGGTCTTTACCTGCTGGAGATACTGGATGTCACATGCAGAGTTTTTGCCTCCTCTAAGGTACTTAGCGAATTGATCTGCCTATCAAGTGCTCATGTCCCCCTCTCTCACGTTTCTACTGATAACTGCTCTGGATATGCAAAAGGGAACTAATAATCACTCAGTGCAGTGTAGTGAGCCTGCTGAGAAAGATGAAGCTGACATGCGGAGGAAAAACTAAGCTTTAGGGTCCCAGCAATTTCTTTTGAGGATTTCCAGCTATTCCCCCCAGCTGCAAAACATGAACCTGCAAATAAATGTTCTCTGTGTATTGGATCACTGAATACGGATGAATATGATGAATGTCGATGATAGACCTGGATGGTCTACCTTGAAGTGATTAGGGAAGATAGATTTCACTGCCGAAACCCCTTGTTAGCTAAAGACCTTCGCCTCCAACCCCAATTGTTGTTGTTGCACTTGTTGTTGTTGCTGCTCAAAAAACAAAACTCGACAAATAATAATCATCAATGCCTCATTTGGTTCAATAACCCTTCTTAAATAGCTTAGCATGTACTTTTAGGGTTTGCATGTCACTTTTAGGGTTTACACGTCAATTTTGCATGCATGAAATTCTAATTTCATGTTGACTTTGAGCTTAAAGTAATAAGGCTCTCTGTACCATACCGATGACTTGATACTGAATGAATGGTTTGTTCTTCCCTAAGTATCAAATGTCCTCAGTCAATACCCTTTTTAGGAGACACCCGCTCGAACCTATGGGAATCAAATAGGTTAGCAGGTGTTTTGGTGCTCAAGTAGAAGAGGACATTACATTCTCTTTTCTTAAAATTAAAATTTCCTTGGTTACTATGTTTATGCATGAGTATCTAATTTATCATATGCAAAATTTATTCATTAGATCTCATCTATAAGCATTTAAAAGATAGATGTCATTTTCTCAAAGTTTTTCATAAGCATCTTAGATCTAGTTTAGGGAAATTATCATTTTTTACAAGTCATTGAAAGTACATCTAAAGCTTGTTGAAATGCATAGTTTTTCCTTCAAATATAAAAATTAAATTTTGCAATCAAAGTGCACATCGTATTGGCTGCCCAAAAGGAAAGCCAAGATCCCAAGGAAAGATTGCTTTCCTTGGTTACTTTTTTTGTCTTTCTAATAGTTTAACTTAGTAGTTTTTACCAACTTTTTTTTTGGTTGTCCAAAGACACTTTCAAAGTGTTTTTTCGGAACTTTTCACTAACTTTTGCTTGCTGGTTTTTAGCAGGTCTGTCAAAAAGGAGAAGGAAACTATGCCCGAAAATACACTTTTTGGCCCTCCGGAAACTTCTTAGGGGTTCCCCCTACTTTCGGGTTTTTGTTTCTAGATTTTTGTAAGCCTTTGGATCCCAGATAACAAGGACCAAAGAGCACTCCTACCAAGATTTGTAACCTTGATAAATAAAAAAATATCTCGAGTAGGCTCTTTCGAGCCCACTCCCCATCCCCCCAGGGGGGATATGCATCTTTGTCCCATTTTTGCACTTTTTTCATTTTTCTTGTTTTGCTTTAGTTTAGTTCTTATTTTCAGGATAGTATACTTTGTTAGATGTTGCAAGCTTGATCATATCATTCCATATTTTATTATCAAAGTAATACTACTACTTACCCCACAACTTCTCGAGTTACCCGAAAGGGGAAAGAGATATGTGGTAGATATAATTAGATAACTTGTTTTGTCTTTTTGCATTTCAAGTTTATTTTACTTTGCACACTAAAATCCACCCCTCGCTTTCCCAATTGAGGTTGACTTGAACCGAAAGAGACTCTTGGAGATCATTTTTCTTTTTTTTTAACAAACAAAACAAGTCCTTAAAATCCTTAAAATTTACCGAGGCTCTGTTGTGTATGCTTTGCACCACTGCGGTTTGACCGGCCAGTTGGCTGCATCAAAAGCAACGTGGGTGACTAGCATAACTAGTTTTTCACATCTCAAACTAACCTCCCCAAGCGAAAATCCAACGCCTCGATTTGATTCATTGTGGTGGAAAAATCCACAAAAGAAGCGGGAACAACTGGGTAGTGACCTCGATACACCGTTAGGCTACACCATTGTTGGTGTAGTGTTGAACACGTCTCAGAGACGCAAACCAACCCACATATTCCTTGTGGGGAGCCGCATCGGATAAGGGTTTTGGACATACTCCTCGTACCTTCGAATATATATGGATTTTCCTTCCCCCATAAGTTAATCAACTCATCTCCATATTAATGTAAAATTGACCAAGAGCACTTGCAACACATTTTCTTTCAGCAATACAACAACACTCTTTTATTTTTTGGAATCCATTGGCACTGGTTTTACATTTTACAATCATCTACTTCTGTGTGCCTTACATATCACGTGTTAATCTATATGTTGTTGTGTTTTAATTATTTTTGTTGTAATATCTTATTCAATTGTTTATTTTTTATCAAAACACCTAAACTACTAAAACATCTTCTCTAAGCCTTAAACATCCTTAGCAACTAAATAAGGTCTACCCCCCTTGGCTTCGTTAGGAGTTGGCCTAAACGCATGTCAATAACAAGGTAACAACCTTGAATTGAGACTTGCCCCTAAGGACACACTGAGTGGATTGAAGATTTCTTCCATGTTTCCCCCCTAGGTGTGTGAAAGGCGGCAACACCACCCTCCCACATTCACAGGAAAGAAAACAAGCTCACTGACAAGTCTTGAAGTTTTTCCGCAGAGGGTTTGAAGCAGCATATAGTAGCAGAGGTAGCAAGGGAAAAGGCGCCAAGCACATTGCCACCATTATTCAATAAGCAAGCACACTGCCACAAGCATTCAACATATGGACATGCACAGTGCCACCAACAAAGGGCTGCGACACACGTTTAACATGCACACTAGAGGTCTAGCTAAGTGTTAAAGTTGAAATAGGGTTGAAAAGCTTACAAAAACCAACATGACTTGAAGTAGCCAGATGGTAGAGACATTTTTAGCAAATGCCAGACCCATGTTTTTCTAGAAAACAGAAACAAGCGAGAATTGTAATATAATAACACAGAGTGACTATCGGCTTCAAACGTTAAGAATAACTATGACTTTAGCTGACCGCCACCTCTTAGGAACAAACTCCAATGCATTGTCGGGCCTGTCCTCTGCACAAGACCTGACGTCAGCTCGTCGCCACGTCATGGGCACCGAAAAACGAGGACTACGTCATTCTCTGCAAACCAATCACATTCATGATAAATATTAATTTTCAGAAATTTTAAATAAAAAAATGAAATTGTATGTTTAAACTATAGAAAGAAAAAAGATAATTTGAACTCAAGTATCCAATTAATCCACCGAACCGATTACTATATGTCAAGGACATAACAAGGACATAATAATGGAATAAACATGGTCTACTAGTAATGTAACTATTTGATACATTGCATTTGATATCAAAGTATATGTTTTTATTATTACTATTTTCAGCATTTTAAATCATAATCATTGACAAATACTGAAAATCCCCCATAAATATTTTCAATATAAATACAATGAGAAACTAAAAACTCAAACGAGTTTCTTTTGATGCAGTAATGATCTCCCCCAAGTTTCATAAAGATTGTATACTTTTGGTTTATTATCACAACGCAGCTATGTTGTATGCAATGACTACTCTCTCATGCAAAGTACATAGGAGAACATATTTTCTAAAAACACCCGAATGTCAACCCTGATGTGGACGTTGAACTAGCTGGAACCTTCACAATTGTTTCCCAATCTTCACCGTTTTTAATGGCATTCTCACAGGTTGGAAGTAATCATTTTACAACATGCTCAAAATTTATGAGCGGGCCTTTGCAACGTTCATTTTCTTTGGAAGTTCATCTGGGTAGCTATCCATAGCATGATCTTTGTTCAATTGAGTTGCCAGTTGCATCAATTCAGTTTGAAAATCGCTTAAAACGACATTTTCGTTAGCTTGTGTTTGTCTTAGCTTCGTTGGTGTGGGAAGCTTATCTAATCTCAAAACATCAAATCCAAGTTCAGAAAATACCAAATATGATCAGCTTATACAAGAGCTTCTCACGATTCAATCAAAGGGATTCTTTTACAATTCTTATGGTACAAATATAGAGGATAAATACATGGATGGATACCTGGACAGTCTGTTCGTGAGCTGTCCTGAAATTGTAAAATACCTTCGAAAGTGTTGGCCCAAGTGTCTCTCTTTTTCAGATTAAAGATCTTATTAACAGTTGTAGGGATGGACGAGTGCTCAAATTCGAAGGAAGAATATAGCCCATTTGGTCCATGCACCACTGTAATTTATCAATCTTCGCTTTAATTACAACCATATATGAGAAAAGGGAAAATTTCTTCATCGGATAAATTGATCTTAATACTTCAATTGTTGTCAAGCTGCCCAAGAAAGATGGAAAGCCACAAATAATTAGTGTACCAGTTTCTTTGTTGATCCAGGGTGTTGCCACCTAATTCGTACCTCGGGTCACATGGCAGAAATATTCAAGCCATGTTAGGATTATTAATCCTTCCTTGTCCAAATTTGGTCATATGTCTAAATTGGGAGTCATGTCTAAATCGGGAGTCCATCCAGTCTATTTATAGTCATTAACACCATTGGGTCCACTTGACCTAATTGGGGCACATGTTTCAGTTACTAAAGTGTGGGGAACACTAATTGAGGCTCACTGCCACTGATTGCACTTGATTGCATCAGTTTAGGAGCCTCCTAGACCAATCCCTACAATTTAGGAAGCCACTGGGAGTGCTGAAACCAACCAAGGTTAGTTCACTTCAGTTAATGACTAGTCAAGATAAGTTAGGAGTCAGTTACATTCAATTCTAGTCCTTTACATTCAGTTAGCGCTAGGTTTACTTGACTGAACACATGTGGGGCGCATTTCTCACCTACCACAGTCAGTTAACCTTAGTCAACACTGAATGTAACACTTGAGTTGTGTTTTAGAGCTCCGATGAACTCCGGTTATGGTTTAGACAAGTTCAGTTAACTACTGAGTCCTCCAATAGTGATTTAAACAAGGTCTTGGTTACCTACAGTCAAGTAGAGTCTAATCAATTCGAACTTCCTCATGTGGATTCGAATTGCTTGTGACTATTAAAGCCATTTTACTTCATTGTAATTATCATCGGATTACTTTTTGATTAATGAAAGCATTCACAGCTGCAAGCCTTTTTTGCACTGTTTCATTCTTCAATTGCTGAGTAAATTGTGAGATCCACTTTGTGAGTTGTGTATTTGTCTACAAATCTATGTGCTCAAATTTACATGGTATCAGAGCCTCGGTGGACAAGACTCCTCTCCTCCTCAGATCTCCAACCGGATCATTTTTTTTTGGGCAAATTGCTCCTTCCAGTACTGCACCAGAAGCAGAGAATTTACCACTTAATATCCCAAGTTAGGAAATTGTTGATCAAGCTTGCTTGATCAACTATGCTGGGTGTGAAGGAAATTCCAAAAGTGCAGACTATCGACCTTACTTTGTATGTTTGATTATGTGACAGGTTATCAGCTTTTCTTACAGCATTCGCTACAAGCAACCTCTTCTTCTCACTGCATTCGCTACAACAGCTCAGTCTTTCTTATTACATTCAAAATGGCTCATCCAGTGGAGCTTCTCACTCCCTTCAACTATCACCAGTGGAAGGATGACATGAGAGTATTGCTCCGCACCAAGCATCTCTTCAGACTCATAGAAGAAACAGAGGAAGAGCCAGAATCAGATAAAGACAAAGCTAAGTACATGAACAGGCTTGATGAAGCCATTGGACTCATGCTCTCCTCAGTCTCTAGATATTTTCAATTTCACATCCAAGACTTGGACACTCCAAAGGAGGTTTGGGACAAGCTTGCTTCCTTATTTAATAAGCATGATGAGATGAGGATCCATCAGCTAGAAAATGATCTGATTACTCTCAATCCATCCAATTTAGAATCTCTAAATGAATTCTTCTCAAAGTTCAAGAACCTGATATATCAATTGAAGCAATGCAAAGTGAAGAAGGATGAAGATCAGCTCATCCTTGCCATTCTCACAAAGCTCAATGCAGACTACTCAGTCTTTGTATCCACCTTCCAAACAGTAAGGCTCACTACTCCAAATTGGAAGATGCCCACTCTTAATGCCTTCATCCAATCTCTTATTTCTAAGAATGATAAATTGATCCAAATGGGGATCATTCGATCTCCCAAAGATCTAGCTCTAGTTGCAAGAGGAGATAAGGTAGCGAATGACAAAGGAAAGCAAAGAGATGAGTCCCCTGTGAAGAAAGAGCAGTCAAAAGAACCTTCAGGTTCGAAGAGAAGCAAGAAGAATGGCAAAGGCAAGGTCCTCTGCTCTTACTGTGGAAGGGGCTTCCATTCAGAAAGATCCTGTATGAGAAGACAACTTGATGAAATGGCCCTTCTCTTGAAAAAGCACAACATTTCTGTACCTGCTAGCACAAGGAAGGAAGACTCTGAAGAAGAAGAAGAAGAATACCAAAGGAAAGGACATGCACTGAAGGCTTGTTACACATCAGCACCTGTCTTCCTCATTGATTCTAGAGCTTCCAACCATATGGTTGCATCCATAGAATCATTCTCTTCTTATTAGTCCTTTGATGGTCCTAGTATTCAGATGGGCAATAACAGTGAAGTCAAAACAAAAGGGAAGGGCTCTATCCAACTTGAACATGGAAGGTTCAAAGATGTGCTATTTGTTCCCTCCCTAGCTTCAGACCTGTTATCTGTCTATCAGATGACCCATACTGGATCTCCAAAGCGAGTGATCTTTGGTCCTAACTCAGTGGAGATCACAGATATCTCTACTGGGAGCATCATAGCAAAGGGTACTGCAAATCATGCTTCAAAAGCATATGAGTTCTCGCATTTCATGGCTCCTTCAGAACCAGTGCACTCTCAGCAGCCACCTGCAAGGGAAGGTAAAATCATTGCATCTACTTCTTTTACAGCTTCTACTAGTATTGTAGATCCATCTATATCAGTTTATGACATTGAGATTCAGGGTGACTAAGATCTAGATTCAGTCCATACTTCCAAACTGGAAGCTAGGAAGATGACTGGAAACTCACCTACACTCAGAAAGGAAAGACTCTTGCGCTATGTCATGCTATTTTAGCTCCTTCAGGGAGATGCAATAGACTTCCTGTAAGATGCAATATGGCAAAGGCTCAGTCTTACTACATTCAGAAGAATGGATATGATCGTACACCTCTTCATTCAGCAAGAGACAAAGGTTACATTCCTCCTTCCTCCCATCATCATTTTTGGAGAAGGAGAAGTCTACATGCCAGGCCCCATAATACCTGTGCATAACACACCATGCATGCTGCTTCACTACCTCACAGAGATGAAGATTGCAGCAACATATTTTCAAGTTTTTCAAACTTGAGACCTGATTCTACCTGCTTAGCTAGAGGGAGGGATTTTTTCCCATGTGGTTTTTGCCCCAGCTCCTTGTATTAAGCAGTTACCTTATTTTACTTGATGTAATGGGTGACATATGGTCTTAGTTACCAGGGCCCACAGTTTGTCCAAGTTAGCATTCGGGCGGGGTGTTGGGATTATTAATCCTCCCTTGTCCAAATTTGGTCATATGTCTAAATTGGGAGTCATGTCTAAATCGGGAGTCCATCCAGTCTATTTATAGTCATTAACAC
>LPNX010063923.1:294451-386166 GCA_001517045.1 Pseudotsuga menziesii
ATCTTTGTGCTCAAATTTACAAGCCACTGGGTGCGACCTTGGGGGAAAGCAAGAGTCAAGTGTTGTCACTTGATCTTGACTCCTCCATGTAGAATCTCTCCTAGCGTAGCCAAGGGGGGTGGTCCCCAGTGAAATAATCTATGGTTGTTTTAATCTATGAAAATAAAACAACTAATCTAGGAGATGATAACATAAATACTGAAACCAAGATGAATTGCAAATAATTTAAATAGCTATCATATAGAATAACATTCCATACAACACATTGATTAACTTAAATATCAACAATAAATAAGAATGTCAGATAGACCAGTGCTAATGGATTGTTTGCATGAATGAGGGTTTCTAGTGATGTCTCAATAAGTATTGCAGTTGTCTCAGTTGGTTCCTTTTAAATTAATTAGATGAGTGATTAAGGAGTGGGTTGATTCTTAGTCAATTTTATTAAAAGTGTGGTAATGATCTAATTATTAAGGGAACAGGGAATTCCAAATATACCCAAGGGGTACGACAAATATGTCTGGATTTACTAAGAAGTGGCTCTCACAGTGACGTGTGGGCTAGTTGGAGTCATGGGGTTGTGTTCAACACTACACCAACAAGGGTGTAGCCTAACGGGGCCCCACAGTTGCTTTCTAGTAGTTCCTGCTTCACTTGAAGAATTTCCCCACAACTTAATAATATCGAAAAGTGTTGGATTTTCACTTTTGGGGTTTAATTTGGATGTTAGACTAATTACTAGTCACTTCAATTCATTTTTTATTGTCCCACCGATCCAGCCAATGGCCTGCAGTAGACACAAGAGAATACAGGAATTGAAGCCTTGTTTATTTTAAGAATTTTAAACCTAAGTATGAGTTATTTAAATCATAGTGTTGATAATGTCGTTATCGAAAACACAACCGGATTCGTTAATTTTAACTTAAGAAAATAAAAAATAAAAACTTAAGAAAAAAGAAAAAAACTGAAAAAAAAATGTGAATCTCCCCTAGGGGAATGGGGTATGGGAACTTGGATTCCCACTTGCTTCTCTTTTTACAATGATTAAACACTTGTTTTCCGTTGTAGAATAGGAGACACAAGTTTACAAGTAAAAGAGGCTTGAATAATGCCTATGCAATGAGTGATAAGAAGAAAAGCCCCAGGGTTGCTCAAATCTTCAAATTTTCGCCAGAGTGCCTCCTTACTTGTTTGTGAATTGCTGCAAAACAGCAAGCAATGATTAATCAAATATGTCAAACAATAAAATAGAATGATAAAATTTTAACATATGTTTTTCAAGTACTTTTTTTTTGTTTTCAAGATAAGCAATTAAAATATTGAAAAATGCACTTGTTAAGAGTTAGATCTATGAGTTTTGACTTTAAAAATCAGATTTAACTAAATGATAAATGTAAATCAGATTTATTTTGTGATCCATATTAATATACTAAATCGAAATAACAATTATCAAAGTAACCCGTAACAAAAATGAATAATTTTGTAGAATGAAAGAAGATATGAAGAAGCTTGATGTCGGAATATGGACGATGGAGTTCTTTACAATGGAACAAAGAGGGACTATGTCTTTATGCAATTGTTGAAGAGAAGAAATATGTAATCAATCTCAACCTCTTCTTCAATCTAAGCAACCTACAACTAATACAAAATACTTGCACAAAAAATGGTTATGAAATTTGGTGCCACCTGCCACAGAAACTCATAAAATAAGATTATTAAACAAAATAAAAATGTACTTGCAAAATATCTGAAACAAATAAACAGTAAGATCTTCAAGCAAACAAGCTTTTAAACCTTACCCTACCAAGAAACAACTCCCCTTCAAATGCCAAGCTTAACCAGAGAGATGCAAGAAAATGAACATCGTCGGTTACTTCAAAAGCTCAAGACAATATTCATCCACACATAAAATTGCTACACAGTTCTTGACCTCCAAAGTCTTTTATTCAAAATGATAGAAAAATATTACAATAGCATGTAAGCAGAGGTTCCATACACTTTCATCCTGTCGAAATGAAGAGAACTTGCTCTCTTAAATAGAAAAACTCAACATGAGGAGGTGCACTTGCTAAAGGATGAGATTGATAGCTTGGCGTGAGTTGGATGTGACTTGAATATGTTAGGATGATTAATCCTCCCTTGACTGTACTGTTTATTAGATTATTTAGCCTAACTTAGGAACCTTAATTAATTAATTGGGTCTACTTGGCCTAATGGGGCCACATGTACCAGTTACTAGAGTGTGGGAAACACTGCTAGAGGTTAACTGCCACTTATTGCATGTGCATGCATCAGTTTGAGTGCCTCCTAGACTAATCCCAACATTTTAGGAGCCACTGGGAGTCTCGACACCAACCTCCATCAGTTAGTTGGAGTTGGAACTAGTTAGCCTTAGTTAGCTTCCAGTTAGATCACAATCAGTTATCTAGCGCTAGTTATGCATGGATAATGCATGGTTGCATGTGGAGTAGGCGCATTTTTCCACCTACCACCTCAGTTACACTGAGTTAACTAGTTATTACTGATTGTATGAGTTGGCTAGACATCTGGGATTTGATCTATTGGACTCCGATATTGATTGAGACACCATGAGTTAGCTAGTCAATTAGGTATAGTCAGCTCCAGTTGATAGATTCGAATTGCTCCCTAATGCATTCAAATTCTCCCTATGTAAACTATTGTAACACCGAATTTAATTAATGACAATGATACTGTAATTACCTGAGCTACACTCATTTGTTTCCTATGTGGTTTGTTTTGTTCAGTAAGTATCTTCATTCTCCTTTTACTGCAATCATAATTCAAAACTAATTGCTTGAAGATCTAAACGACACAGCAATTCTAATATGGTATCAGAGCCTTTTGGGGAAGGTTTCATGTCTGTTTCTCCTTTGAACATCAGAAGTAGTTGGGTTTCCACAGAAGTCCCCTATGATGATTTGCTTCCTTTGAATTTATTCAGGGTGGCGGAGAGGGCGTGATGGACCCTGAAAAAATGTTCATGTCGAGAGGAAAAGAATTATTCTAACATAGTTCGAATGTTTAAGTGTTTTGCAATGAAAATCTACAGGTGCTACGTAGCTTGTGTGAAGTTTTGTGATCTTTCAACCAGAGAATTATGGATTCTCAATCTCCTACACCACGAATCCTTACAACTTCCAATTATCTTGATTGGAGGATTGATATGCAGTTGGCCTTGCGCAAGCATGGCTACCTCATGATAATAATTGGAAGGGATCCTGAGCCCCATCAACTAGTTGAAAAGAAAAAGTTTCCGAACTGTTGTGATGAATCTTTCAGTTATCTATGCACTCATATATCCAGAGATCTCCTCTTCAACCTTGAAGGTTTGGAGACACCCAGGGAATCCTGGGAGAAGCTTGAGAACTTGTTTGGCAAACAAGATGAGCTTCGGGGATACCTCCTGGAGAATGAGCTAGTAGCCTTACATCCCAACAGTTTCGAGACTATTTACCAATTCATTACTAAATTCAAGTCTCTTGCACTTCAATACAGACAATGTGGAATAGAAAGGAAGGATGAGCAAAATGTCTTGTCCATACTCAGCAAACTCGGTTCTGATTATTTTGTATTTGTTTCTATATTTCATTCCAAGCGGGAAAGCTTTCTCGGTTGGAAAATTCCTTCACTTGATTCATTTTTTGAGTCCTTAATCAAGGAGCAAGAAAAGTTGATTCAAATGGGAGTCATCAAGACCTCCAAAGATCGGGCTCTCCTAGTTACTGACTCTAGCAAAGCGCAAGCCAAAGGGAAATCAAAGAAGAAGTAGCCCAAAGCAACTGATTCGAATCCTAAACAGAATCAGTGGACTTACGAAGGAGCCTTCGGCTCTAAGAAAAAGAAAAAGTGTCCCTATTGTTTGAGGTGTTTTCGTCCAGAAGACTCGTGCATGAAAAAGACCCTCGACCAGATGAAAGCTTTGTGTACAGAACAATATTGCGCTTCCAAAAGGTGCAGAGATGTCTGGTGATAAATAGTATATTGAAGAAGATGAGATATGCTTGCATGCAAGGCTCTCTTCGTCGAAGGATTATTTGATAGATTCTGGAGCATCCAACCACATGGTTGCCTCTAGGAATTCCTTCATCACTTTCCCTCTATCAGGAGGACCTAGCAGTCATATGGGAGATGGCTCTAAAATCCCAGATGTTGAGAGAGGTTCAGAAAAAATCCAACTTGATGAGTTCATGCCCTATCTTACAGAAAATCAAATTGTTGAAGATGAAGAAGAAGCAGAGTTTTCCCTACAGTCAATTCAAATTTAAGAAAGTCTCCTTGGAGTGACTCCTTCTTGTATTGCTCCAGAATTGTATGAAATCTCTGATATCTCATCTCCTCACATGGATGATCTAGAAGAAGACATTCGAATCCATGTTTTTGAAGAAAAACACTCCTTCTATTCTTTGCAAAAATTCTCCAGTGATTCTTTAAATTTTGTGCATAGTTTACCGGTGACTGTTTCAGAAAAGGAAGAGGAATTTGATTTCTCTATCTTTAATAATTTTGTTGGTGTGCAAATAAGTAATACCATGGATATTATGGAAATAATATCATATTATAGGAGTGATCCATTCACTCTCATTAATCTATAGCTTCTAGTAAATTCCTACAGGATTGCATCCACCAAAAATCAGAATTTTGAAGAAGGGGAAAATTGTGCATCTACCATCTCGGTGGAGCACAGTTTTGGATCTGATATATTTGGATCTGATTTATTTTCTGATCTAATAATATTTGGTTCATGTTTTAAGATTCAAGAGCTTTCAGTATTGCTTGTAACTGGTTTCATCAATTTTGGTGTAACAAATCAAGCACCGCAAGTTTCCTTCAATTTTGTTGTTGAGTATTCGATGTTAGTTCTCTCTTATGAGGTTGTTGATATCAGATTTTGTGAATTATTGGTTAATTCTAAAGCTATAATTGATTATTGAGCTCAAGCATTCGCTCTCCACAGTCCCAGGGCTTCTCTACCTTTGGTCACATGCTCATCTCCTCACAGAACTAGTAAAGATGAAGACATTCCGCATCCGCTTGGACACTTGCTCCTAACACTTGGGGTTGATTTTACCACTCATGGTTTGTTGTTAAAGGCTGAAATATATCAGTTTCTTGGGTGTTCCTCACATGGTTCTAATTCTCAAGAACTGTTGCTCTGTCATCAGTTGATTGCAGCTGCTCTACATGGGTCCAGTTTTCACAGTGCAACTATTTATATTATTGATTCAGTTGAGTACATTATTCTTCTTCCAAAGAGGAAGATTCCTCTAGACATAATCATTTTGTTTGGATTCAGAGGTTCACCTGCACAGAAGAACCAAGATACTGCATTTGCTGCTACATAGTGCTGCAAATGGCAACAAAAAATTTCACAAGTTTTTATTCAAAATTTGTATTCCTGCTTATTTTGAGGGGGGGGGTTCCCATGAGGTTACCAGTTACTAGAGTGTGGGGAACACTGCTAGAGGTTAACTGCCACTTACTTCATGTGCATGCATCAGTTTGGGAGCCTCCTAGACCAATCCCTACATTTTAGGAGCCACTAGGAGTCCTGACACCAACCTCCATCAGTTAGTTGGAGTTGGAACTAGTTAGTCTTAGTTAGCTTCCAGTTACTTTCAGTCAGATCACAATCAGTTAGCTAGCACTAGTTATGCATGGCTAATGCATGGTTGGATGTGGAGTAGGCACCTTTTCCCACCTACCACTTCAGTTACACTGAGTTAACTAGTTATTGCTGATTGTATGAGTTGGCTAGACATCTGAGAGTTGATCTATTGGACTCCGATATTGATTGAGACACCATGAGTTAGCTAGTCAGTTACGTATAGTCAGATCCAGTTAGTAGATTTGAATTGCTCCCTAATGCATTCGAACTCTTCCTATGTAAACTATTGTAACATCAGATTTAATTAATGACAATGATACTATAATTACCTGAGCTACACTCATATGTTTCCTGTGTGGTTTGTTTTGTTCAGTTTGTATCTTCATTCTCCTTTTACTGCAATCACAATTCAAAACTAATTGCTTGAAGATCTAAATGGAACAAAAATTCTAATACGATCCCCGTGCTTTGGGGCATAAAGAAGACAATTACCAAAATGCCAAAAGCTTGACCTCAAACCAATTCTTTCTTTCTTGGGAAAAGCGCCCCTCACTTGGAAAAAAAATCCAATTTGATTTTTCTTTTGGTGACTTGTAACTCTTTAGGAATAATTCTATTTACCTTTTCCAACTCACGAAATCAATTTTTCGTCAAGTTTCCAATATTTTATAAGTTGTCGAATTTCTCATTTTTTCCAATTTTTTGGTCTTTTTATTTTGTTTTTCGAGTAATTATTAATTTTGGAGATAAATAATAGCTCGAAAACTTAGAAAAGTGGGTCTAGGGGTTAAGTGGGTGCTCTAAGTTAGAAAACGAGCACCCCCATAGAAAAAAACAACCTCTTAGCCACACTTTAGTGACTTTTTAGAGTTTTACAATTCACTTGTTTAAAATAATCCTGAAAAAATGGAAAAAAAAATATTTTTTCCAAAACTTAAAAAAAAACCTATGGGGGACTTAGGAAATGTTCATAATGACTCAAAATAATGATTAGCATGGTAATATACATTGACACGTAGGTTTTAATAACCTCCCAAGGATTAACCACCAAGGCAATTACTCTAGCTTTGGAGTCTTGGGTGAACAACTTGGAAATTATTTATCGCTTAAAAACTATAGATAATTAACAAAGAAAAAAACACCCTGGAATAATGCATTGATGACTAAGTCCTAGGAAACCAAACCTTTTACATAAAGTCATCATGCTAACTCATTTTATTACAATTCCCCGTGGGGTATGAACATGTAAAAAAAAAGGGCCTAAAAAAGGCCTGTGTGGACTTCTGAACTGAAATTTGAACAAGTAATTGTTCGTCTTTTCTGGCTCATTTTAGAAATACAACTTAGTGCAACTTAGTTGGTAACACAGGGGAAATCATAATAGTCGGCACACGGACGCCCAATCTGTCGAATTCGAAGAAATAGGGCGATGGTCCAACTATATCATCAGGAGAGGGGACATTCTTCACAGGCATAGGGACATGATCGTAGAAACCCCATGCTCATCGTGTGCAATAATGAACAATATCTCGTTCCACTCGAGACTCGATCTCAAGACCTCATACACCTCTTTCACAAACTTCCGCCCTTCGACGACATCATGGGAAGGATGGTCATCATTTCCAGGAAAAATCTTGAGATCGTAGTAACATTGCTCTATCACCACATAATTCGACATCTTCCCATGCTTGGCATGGGATTTGAACTCGATATCTTATGGGTGAAACTTGGTGATATACTTGAGCTTTCTGAGGTTTCTATAGAACAGAATGCTAGCAGGATATTGATAGTAAACACCGAAATCGAGTCCGGATTCGGCTACGGATTCAAAGATGGTCTTCTGCGGATATCCTTCAATGAGATTCTTGGAATTGTTACTCGTGGCTCCATGGGAAGTTGCAGAATGAAGATAGAGTCTATTGGGTTGTGTTGAGGTCGACACAGAAGCAAACCACCTGTCAAAGACTGCAAATTCACTCAGAAGAACCTGATAGACAGGGGGCGCTTTGTGTCTAAATCCATTGATGACGATGTGAGACATGTTCTTCTGAATACTCTCGGCCTGTTGGGAAGATCCATTCATGGGAGGAGGATCTGTAGAGGTGTCGGTGGAATTTCTGAAGACTTTCTCGCTGATTGCTCTATATGAATGACCAGGATCTGGATTGACATATTCAACTTTGTTTTGGAAAAATACTTTTGTAGAGTTGGGATATGATGTAGAGATTGGGTTCCATTCCTCCTGTTACACTGTTTATCTCTAGATCCAGTTGCTTTATCCACCCAAGCATGTGGTCGACGATCAATTCTCCTTGACAAGGACCACTACTGTTTTTATCAGACCGAATATCATCATCTTCCAGACTCTGCTCTAGTTGTGGGATATACCAATTTGCTATACAAGATCTTAATTCAGACACGGAAGTCATATCTAACTAGCTGTAGAGAATTTTTATTGTTGTGCGCCTTCTGCAGAGGAGAGGATATTTATTGCCGTGCATACTTGTCCTCTGCACAGGACTAGGACCTGTTGTCAACTCGTTGCCGCGTCCTGGGCACCAAAAAACGAGGACCACGTCATTCTCTGCAAACCAATCGCATTCATGATAAATATTAATTTTTCAGAAATTTTAAATAAAAACAAAATTGTTAATGTTTAAACTATAGAAACATAGATAATTTGAACTCAAATATCCAGTTAATCTACTTAACCTATTACTATTTTTTTCCTGAAGAAAAAAAGCTGATTGTATTAATAAAAAAAACTACATACAAAAAGGTATGTATTGTTCCTGCTTCTCGTAGATTTACATCTTGTTGTCACATCATTTCTAATGTAATTTACTTCTCTTTTGCATAGCAGCCTAAGAAAATCCATGATTAGTCAAAAAGACAGTCATAAAGTTTGCCTTTGAAAAACTCCAATTTGAGGCAGAAACTGGAAAGAATTGTTTTCCTTCCGCTGAGCGAAGGAAAAACAACAGATCTTATGTTGAAAAAAACTGCTGCATTTTACTTAAAAAACTGTCCAGAAATATTTCTGTAGCAAGGATTTAGTGAGGCAAAATAAGAAAAGGCCTCTGGAGGTACTCCGTGGCCTCTATGTCCACTCGTACCATTGGGTCCACTTGGCCTAATGGGGCCACATGTACCAGTTACTAGAGTGTGGGAAACACTGCTAGAGGTTAACTGCTACTTACTGCATGTGCATGCATCAGTTTGAGTGCCTCCTAGACCAATCCCTACATTTTAGGAGCCACTGGGAGTCTCGGTACCAACCTCCATCAGTTAGTTGGAGTTGGAACTAGTTAGTCTTAGTTAGCTTCCAGTTACTTTAAATTAGATCACAATCAGTTATCTAGCGCTAGTTATGCATGGATAATGCATGGTTGCATGTGGAGTAGGCTCCTTTTCCCACCTACCACCTCAGTTACATTGAGTTAATTAGTTATTACTGATTGTATGAGTTGCTAGACATCTGGGAGTTGATCTATTGGACTCCGATATTGATTGAGACACCATGAGTTAGCTAGGCAATTAGGTACAGTCAGCTCCAGTTGATAGATTCGAATTGCTCCCTAATGCATTCAAATTCTCCCTATGTAAACTATTGTAACACCGGATTTAATTAATGACAATGATACTGTAATTACCTGAGCTACACTCATTCGTTCCCTGTGTGGTTTGTTTTGTTCAGTTTGTATCTTCATTCTCCTTTTACTGTAATCATAATTCAAAACTAATTGCTTGAAGATCTAAATGGCACAACAATTGTAATATGGTATCAAAGCCTTCTCAGGAAGGTTTCATGTATGTTTCTCTCCAGTGAACATCAGAAGCAGTTGGGTTTCCATAGAAGTTCCCTATGATGATTTGCTTCCTTTTAATTTATTCAGAGTGGCGGAGAGGGCATGACGGACCCTGAAAAAAATTTCATGTCGAGAGGAAAAGAATGATTCTAACATAGTTCGAATGTTTTAGTGTTTTGCAATGAAAATCTACAAGTGCTACGTAGCTTATGTGAAGTTTTGTGATCTTTCAACCGAAGAATTATGGATTCTCAATCTCCTACACCACGAATCCTTACAACTTCCAATTATCTTGATTGGAGGATTGATATGGAGTTGCCCTTGCGCAAGCATGGCTACCTCATGATAATAATTGGAAGGGAGCCGAAGCCCCATCAGCTAGTTGAAAAGAACAAGTTTCCAAACTGTTGTGATGAAGCTTTCAGTTATCTCTGTACTCATATATCCAAAGATCTCCTCTTTAACCTTGAAGGTTTGGAGACACCCAGGGAATCTTAGGAGAATCTTGAGAACTTGTTTGGCAAACAAGATGAGCTTCAGGCATACCTCCTAGAGAATGAGCTAGTAAACTTACATCCCAACAGTTTCAACACTATTGAGCAATTCATTACTAAATTTAAGTCTCTTGCACTTCAATACAAACAATGCGGAATAGAAAGGAAGGATGAGCAAAACATCCTGTCCATACTCAGCAAACTCGGTTCTGAGTATTCTGTATTTGTTTCTATTTTTCATTCCAAGCGGGAAAGCTTTCCTGGTTGGAAAATTCCTTCACTTGATTCATTTTTTGAGTCCTTAATCAAGGAGCAAGAAAAGTTGATTCGAATGGGAGTCATCAAGACCTCCAAAGATTGGGCTCTCCTAGTTACTGACTCTAGCAAAGCGCAAGCCAAAGGGAAATCGAAGAAGAAGGAGCCCAAAGCAACTGATTCAAATCCTAAACAGAATCAGTAGACTTCCGAAGGAGCCTTTGGCTCTAAGAAAAAGAAGAAGTTCGAAAAGAAAAAGTGTCCCTATTGTATGAGGGGTTTTCGTCCAGAAGACTCGTGCATGAAAAAGACCCTCAACCAGATGAAAGCTCTGTGTACAGAACAATATTGTGCTTCCAAAAGGTGCAGAGATGTCTGATGATAAAGAGCAGACTGAAAAAGATGAGATATGCTTGCATGCAAGGCTCTCTCCGTCGAAGGATTATTTGATAGATTCTGGAGCATCCAACCACATGGTTGCCTCTAGGAATTCCTTCGTCACTTTCCCTCTATCAGGAGGACCTAGCAGTCATATGGGAGATGGCTCTAAAATCCCAGATGTTGAGAGAGGTTCAGATAAAATCTAGCTTGATGAGTTTATGCCCTATCTTACAGAAAATCAAATTGTTGAAGATGAAGAAGAAGCAGAATTTTCCCTGCAGTCAATTCGAATTAAAGAAAGTCTCATTCAACTGACTCCTTCCTCTCTTGCTACAGAAGTGTATGAGATCTCTGATATCTCATCTCCTCACATGGATGATCCAGAAGAAGACATTTGAATCCCTGTTTTTGAAAAAAAACCCTCCTTCTATTCTTTGCAAAAATTCTCCAGTGATTCTTTAAATTTTGTGCATAGTTTACCGGTGACTATTTCAGAAAAGGAAGAGGAATTTGATTTCTCTATCTCTAATAATTTTGTTGGTGTGAAAATAAGTAATATCATGGATATTATGGAAATAACATCAGATTATAGGAATGATCCATTCACTCTCATTAATCTATAGCTTCTAGTAAATTCCTACAGGATTGCATGCACCAAAAACCAAAATTTTGAAGGAGAAAATTATGCATCTACCATCTCGGTGGAGCACAGTTTTGGATCTGATTTATTTTCTGATCTGATAATATTTGGTTCAGGTTTTAAGATTCAAGAGCTTTCAGTATTGCTTGTAACTGGTTTCATCAATTTTGGTGTAACAAATCAAGCACCGCAAGTTTTCTTTAATTTTGTTGTTGAGTATTCGATGTTAGTTCTCTCTTATGAGTTTGTTGATATCAGATTGTGTGAATTATTGGTTAATTCTGAAGCTATATTAAATTATGGAGCTCAAGCATTCGCTCTCCACAGTCCCAGGGCTTCTCTACCTTTGGTAACATGCTCATCTCCTCATAGAACTAGTAAAGATGAAGACTTTCTACATCCGCTTGTACACTTGCTCCTAACACTTGGGGCTGATTTTACCACTCATGGTTTTTTATTCAAGGATGAAATATATCATTTTGTTGGGTGTTCCTCACATGGTTCTAATTCTCAAGAACTGTTGCTCTCTCATCAGTTGATTTCAGTTGCTCTACATGGGTCCAGTTTTCACCGTACAGCTATTTATATTTATGATTTAGTTGAGTACATTATTCTTCTTCCAAAGAGGAAGATTCCTCCAAACATAAGCATTTTGTTTGGATTCAGAAGTTCACCTGCACAGAAGAACCAAGATACTGCATTTGCTGCTACATAGTGCTGCAAATGGCAGCGAACAATTTCACAAGTTTTTATTCAAAATTTGTATTCCTGCTTATTTTGAGGGGGGGGGTTCCCATGAGGTTACCAGTTACTAGAGTGTGGGGAACACTGCTAGAGGTTAACTGCCACTTACTTCATGTGCATGCATCAGTTTGGGAGCCTTCTAGACCAATCCCTACATTTTAGGAGCCACTAGGAGTCCTGACACCAACCTCCATCAGTTAGTTGGAGTTGGAACTAGTTAGTCTTAGTTAGCTTCCAGTTACTTTCAATCATATCACAATCAGTTATCTAGCACTAGTTATGCAGGCTAATGCATGGTTGCATATGGAGTAGGCACCTTTGCCACCTACCACCTCAGTTACACTGAATTAACTAGTTATTGTTGATTGCATGAGTTGGATAGACATCTGGGAGTTGATCTATTGGACTCTGATATTGATTGAGACACCATGAGTTAGCTAGTCAGTTAGGTACAGTCAGATCCAGTTAATAGATTCGAATTGCACCCTAATGCATTCGAATTCTTCCTATGTAAACTATTGTAACACTGGATTTAATTAATGACAATGATACTATAATTACCTGAGCTACACGCATTTGTTTCCTGTGTGGTTTGTTTTGTTCAGTTTGTATCTTCATTATCCTTTTACTGCAATCACAATTCAAAACTAATTGCTTGAATATACAAATGGCACACAAATTCTAATAGAATCCCCATGCTTTGGGGCATAAAGAAGACAATTACCAAAATGCCAAAAGCTTAACCTCAAACCAATTCTTTCTTTCTTGGGAAAAGCAACCCTCACTTGGAAAAAAAATCCAATTTGATTTTTCTTTTGGTGACTTGTAACTCTCTAGGAATAATTTTATTTACCTTTTCCAACTCATGAAGTCAATTTTTCGTCAAGTTTCCAATATTTTATGAGTTGTCGAATTTTTCAATTTTTCCAATTTTTTGGTCTTTTTATTTTGTTTTTCGAGTAATTATTACTTTTGGAGATAAATAATTACTCAAAAACTTAGGAAAGTGGGTCTAGGGGTTAAGTGGGTGCTCTCAGTTAGAAAACGAGCACCCCCATGGCAAAAAACAACCTCTTAGCCACACTTTAGTGACTTTTTAGAGTTTTACAATTAACTTGTTTAAAATAATCCTGTAAAAACAGAAAAAAAAATAATTTTTCCAAAACTTAAAAAAAAACTATGGGGGACTTAGGACATGTTCATAATGACTCAAAATAATGATTATCATGGTAATATACATCGACACATAGGTTTTAATAACCTCCCAAGGATTAACCACCAAGGCAATTACTCCAGCTTTGGAGTCTTGGGTGAAAAACTTGGAAATTATTTATTGCTTAAAAACTATAGATAATTAACAAAGAAAAAAACACCCTGGAATAATGCATTGATGACTAAGTCCTAGGAAACCAAACCTTTTACATAAATTCATCATGCTAACTCATTTTATTACAATTCCCCGTGGGGTATGAACATGTAAAAAAAGGGCCTAAAAAAGCCTGTTTGGACTTCTGAACTGAAATTTGAACAAGTAATTGTTTGTCTTTTGCGACTCATTTTAGAAATAACACTTAGTGCAACTTAGTTGGTAACACGGGGGAAATCATGATAGTCGACACATGGACGCCTAATCTGTCGAATTCGAAGAAATAGGGCGCTGGTCCAACTATATCATCAGGAGAGGGGACATTCTTCACAGGCATAGGGACATGATTGTAGAAACCCTGTGCTCATCGTATGTAATAATGAACAATATCTCTTTCACAAACTTTCGCCCTTCGGCAACTTCACTCTCATTAATCTATTGCTTCTAGTAAATTCCTACAGGATTGCATGCACCAAAAATCAGAATTTTGAAGAAGGAGAAAATTGTGCATCTACCATCTCGGTGGAGCACAGTTTTGGATCTGATTTATTTTCTGATCTGATAATATCAGTGGTTTAGGTTTTAAGATTCAAGAACTTTCAGTTTTGCTTGTAACTGGTTTCATCAATTTTGGTGTAACAAATCAAGCACCGCAAGTTTCCTTCAATTTTGTTGTTGAGTATTCGATGTTAATTCTCTTTTATGAGTTTGCTGATATCAGATTTTGTGAATTATTGGTTAATTCTGAAGCTATATTAGATTATGGAGCTCAAGCATTCACTCTGCACAGTCCCAGGGCTTCTCTACCTTTGGTCACATGCTCATCTCCTCACAGAACTAGTAAAGATGAAGACATTCTGCATCCGCTTGGACACTTGTTCCTAACACTTGGGGCTGATTTTACCACTCATGGTTTGTTGTTAAAGGCTGAAATATATCAGTTTCTTAGGTGTTCCTCACATGGTTCTAATTCTCAAGAAATGTTGCTCTCTCATCAGTTGATTTCAGCTGCTCTATATGGGTCCAGTTTTCACCATGCAACTATTTATATTTATGATTCAGTTGAGTACATTCTTCTTCTTCCAAATAGGAAGATTCCTCCATACATAAGCATTTTGTTTGGATTCAGAGGTTCACCTACACAGAAGAACCAAGATACTGTATTTGCTGCTACATAGTGCTACAAATGGCAGCAAACAATTTCACAAGTTTTTATTCAAAATTTGTATTCCTGCTTATTTTGAGGGGGGCGTTCCCATGAGGTTTTCCCTTGTTTCCTCGGTTGTATTAAGCAGCATTCTGTCTTTTAGATTGTATATGGGTGACTTATGGCCTTGTTTCCAGGGCCCACAGTTGTCCAAGTTAGGGTTCAGTGAGGGTGTTAGGATTATTAATCCTCTCTTGACCATAGTGTCTACTAGATTATTTAGCATAACTTAGGAACCTTAATTAATTAATTGGGTCCACTAGTACCATTGAGTCCACTTGGCCTAATGGGGCCACATGTACCAGTTACTAGAGTGTGGGGAACATTGCTAGAGGTTAACTGCCACTTTCTTCATGTGCATGCATCAGTTTGGGAGCCTCCTAGACCAATCGCTACATTTTAGGAGCCACTAGGAGTCCTGACACCAACCTCCATCAGGTAGTTGGAGTTGGAACTAGTTAGTCTTAGTTAGCTTCCAGTTACTTTCAGTCAGATCACAATCAGTTAGCTAGCACTAGTTAGGCATGGCTAATGCATGGTTGCATGTCAAGTAGGCACATTTTCCCACCTACCACCTCAGTTACACTGAGTTAATTAGTTATTCCTGATTGTATGAGTTGGCTAGACATCTGGGAGTTGACCTATTGGAGTCCGATATTGATTGAGACACCATGATTTAGCTAGTCAGTTAGGTACAATCAGATCCAGTTAGTAGATTCGAATTGCTCCCTAATTCATTCGAATTCTTCCTATGTAAACTATTGTAAAACCGGATTTAATTAATGACAATGATACTATAATTACCTGAGCTACTACACTCATCTGTTTCCTGTGTGGTTTGTTTTGTTCAATTTGTATCTTCATTCTCCTTTTACTACAATTACAATTCAAAAATAATTGCTTGAAGATCTAAATGGAACAAAAATTCTAATAGGATCCCCATGCTTTGGGGCATAAAGAAGACAATTACCAAAATGCCAAAAGCTTAACCTCAAACCAATTCTTTCTTTCTTGGGAAAAGCGCCCCTCACTTGGAAAAAAAATCCAATTTGCTTTTTATTTTGGTGACTTGTAATTCTTTAGGAATAATTCTATTTACATTTTCCAACTCATGAAATCAATTTTTCGTCAAGTTTCCAATATTTTATGAGTTGTTGAATTTCTCATTTTTTCCAATTTTTTGGTCTTTTTATTTTGTTTTTCAAGTAATTATTAATTTTGGAGATAAATAATTACTCGAAAAGTTAGGAAAGTGGGTCTAGGGGTTATGTGGGTGCTCTGAGTTACAAAACGAGCACCCCCATGGGAAAAAACAACCTCCTAGCCACACTTTAGTGACTTTTTAGAGTTTTACAATTAACTTGTTTAAAATAATCCTGTAAAAACGGGATTTTTTTTTTCCAAAACTTAAAAAAAACCTATGGGGGACTTAGGACATGTTGATAATGACTCAAAATAATGATTAGCAAGGTAATATACATCGGCACGTAGGTTTTAATAACCTCCCAAGGATTAACCACCAAGGCAATTACTCCAACTTTGGAGTCTTGGGTGAAAAACTTGGAAAATATTTATCGCTTAAAAACTATAGATAATTAACAAAGAAAAAAACACCCTGGAATAATGCATTGATGACTAAGTCCTAGGAAACCAAACCTTTTACATAAATTCATCATGCTAACTCATTTTATTATAATTCCACGTAGGGTATGAACATGTAAAAAAAAGGGCCTTAAAAAGGCATGTTTGGACTTTTGAACTAAAATTTGAACAAGTAATTGTTCGTCTTTTGCGGCTCATTTTAGAAATACAACTTAGTGCAACTTAGTTGGTAACACAAGGGAAATCATGATAGTCGGCACATGGACGCCCAATCTATCGAATTCGAAGAAATAGGGCGATGGTCCAACTATATCTTCAGGAGAGGGGACATTCTTCACAGGCATAGGGACATGATCGTAGAAACCCCATGCTCATCGTATGTAATAATGAACAATATCTCGTTCCACTTGGCACTTGATCTCAAGACCTCATACACCTCTTTCACAAACTTCCTCCCTTCGGCAACATCATGGGAAGGATGGTCATCATTTCCAGGAAAAATCTTGAGATCATAGTAACATTGCTCTATCACCACATAATTCAACATCTTCCCGTGCTTGGCATGGGATTTGAACTCGAGATCGTATGGGTGAAACTTGGTGATATACTTGAGCTTTCTGAGGTTTCTATAGAACAGAGTGCTTGTGGGATATTGATAGTAAATATCGAAATCGAGTCCGGATTCAGCTACGGATTCAAAGATGGTCTTCTGCAGATATCGAGTCAATGAGTTTCTTGGAATTGTTACTCATGGATCCATGGGAAGTCACAGAATGAACATAGAGTCTATTGGGTTGTGTTGAGGCTGGCACAAAAGCGAACCACCTGTCAAAGACTGCAAATTCACTCAGAAGAACCTGGTAGACAGGGGGCGCTTTGTGTCTGAATCCATTGATGACGGTGTGAGGCATGTTCTTCTGAATACTCTCGGCCTGTTGGGAAGATCCATTCATGGGAGGAGGATCTGCAGAGGTGTCGGTGGAATTTCTGAAAACTTTCTCTCTGATTGCTCTGTATGAATGACCAGGATCTGGATTGACATATTCAACTTTGTTTTGGAAAAACACTTTTGTAGAGTTGGGATATGATGTAGAGATTGGGTTCCATTCCTCCTGTTACACTGTTTATCTCTGGATCCAGTTGCTTTATCCACCCAAGTATGTGGTTGACGATCAATTCTCCTTGACGAGGACCACGACTGTTTTTATCAGACCGAATATCATCATCTTCCAGACTCTGCTCTAGTTGTGGGATATACCAATTTGCTATACAAGATCTTAATTCAGACACGGAATTCATATCTAACTAGCTGTAGAGCATCTTTATTATTGTGCGTCCTCTGCAGAGGAGAGCATATTTATTGTTGTGCATGCCTATCCTCTGCACAGGACTAGGACCTGATATCAGCTCATCGCCACATCCTGGGCACCAAAAACTGAGGACCACATCATTCTCTGCAAACCAATCGCATTCATGATAAATATTAATTTTTCAGAAATTTTAAATAAAAACAAAATTGTTAATGTTTAAACTATAGAAACATAGATAATTTGAACTCAAATATCAAGTTAATCTACTTAACCTATTACTATTTTTTTCCTGAAGAAAAAAAGCTGATTGTATTAATAAAAAAAACTACATACAAAAAGGTATGTATTGTTCCTGCTTCTCGCAGATTTACATCTTGTTGTCACATCATTTATGATGTAATTTACTTCTCTTTTGCATAGTAGCCTAAGAAAATCCATGATTAGTCAAAAAGACTGTCATAAAGTTTTCCTTTGAAAAACTCCAATTTGAGGCAGAAACTGGAAAGAGTTGTTTTCCTTCTGCTGAGCGAACTGGAGACAGAAGGAGATGTTTCCAGCAGATCTTATGTTGAAAAAACTTCTGCATTTTACTTAAAAAATTGTCCAAAAATATTTTTGTAGCAAGGATTTAGTGAGGCAAAATAAGAAAAGTCCTGTGGAGGTACTCCTTGGCCTCTGTGTCCTTTATCTTTGTGATTTTCCAAGACCCCCATTGCAAGTTCAATCCCGCCTTTGAAAGTTTGTCTGCATCCATGTTTCGTTCCCTGTAGACATGTTTGAAAGAGATTGATTCAAAATTTGAAAGAGTCTTGTTAACCTCTTCATAGAGAGTGTCTAATGAAGAATTTCTGCATCTCTGAGTCTTGTTTATCCAATTTATAACAACCATAGAATCACCAAAAACTTGAAGCTTTTTGCAATTTCTTTCAATTCCAAAACAAAGGAGAAATTTCCAGGTCATAAGTTCAGCATAGTTGTTTATTCCGGATCCCAACCCCGTTGAGATTTGGAAGTGGTGATTTGGGTTTAGGAATAAAGTGGCTCCTCCCCCACATGTCAAGTTTTGAGAAGTGCCATCAAAAAAGGCCCAAGGGATGTTTTTATCCAACTGTTCAGGAGTAATGATTCTTGGAGTGGGGCTGTTCTTTGTTTGAGGAAAGTAAGATAGGATATCTAGAGACCCTTCCTTGCTACTTCCTCTGGAGAGCTGGCTTTTTCAAGGAAAATGACCCTGTTTCTGGCCAGCCATATTCCCCAGATGTGGATAAGTGGAAGGGCTCTGAGCTGAATAGTTTGGGGGGAGGAGGACCAGTCCTTCCATGCCTCTTCCACTATGTTGCCTTCCCAGTTGAAATTGGAGGAGGTGAGGGATTTGGAGTGCTCCCATACCTGCTTGGAGAAAGTACAGCTTAGGAAAAGATGGTTTGTGTTCTCCTCATTATCCTTACATAAGCTGCACCAACCAGGGCCTGCTATCTATCTTTTCTGTAGATGATCCCATGTAGGGATTTTGTTTGCAAGAGTGCACCAAGTGAAATTTTTGCCTTTAGAGACCATTTAAGCTTCCATATACCTTTTTGCCACCATTTCTGATTTCCCTGAAAGTGTTGTAAACATAGTTGTTGATATCTGATTGTTCTTTTTCCCATATCAACTCATCTACTCTATCGGATATCCGGATGATGATTGCAAAGCTAGGGTGTACTGATCTCACTGCCTAGCCCATTGGTATGGAAGCTCTAGATCCTGACTCTTCTTCCAGCCTTGATGCCAAATGTTGGTTGAGAGAGGATCTACTATTTGATTCAATTGAAAACACCCCTTTTGATGGATTAGTTGAATTAATTGCTGAGGTAGTATGTGGTTCTAAGAGCATCCTGGCCATGGGTCCGCTCCTATTCTTACTTTTGTGCCATCCCCTACCCTCCAAACCAGTCCTTCTGAGATGAGTGGAAAAGCTTTGCATAAGGATTTCCAGATGATTGATCCATTTGGAGGTTTTGTAATTCTCATATCCATGATCCAATCTAGAATGGGAGTTGGTAAAATGTATTTGTGGATGATGACTTCTGTCCACAGGCTCTGAGTTGAGATGAGTCTCCAACCTATTTTTGCTGCCAAGGCTTTTGCAAAGAAAAAAGTGTTTTTGATGCCCCAACCTCCCATTGATTTTGGTCTCGCAATTTGGTCCCATTTTACCCAGGGGAGAACCTTTTGATCTTTTTTCCCTGGCCATAGAAAAGTGGTGCAGATTCTTCTTGATTTGTTCAGAATTGACTCGGGAATCCATGCCAATGCCATCCAGTAGAATAGAATTGCTTCTAATACCGATTTTATCAGTACTAGCCTGCCAACTCTTGAGGGCCATCTATTGCACCAGTTGTTGATTTTGGATTCCAATTTTGCAAGAAACCAATTCCAATCCTCTTTTTTATAGAAATTTGGTTTGAGTCTGAATCCCAGATATTTGATTCCATCGTCCAAGGAGAGTTGTTGAAAAGGGAATAGCTCATGAAAGGATCTCTGGACTTCCTCCTCCAGATTTATTGTTGTAAGTGAGGACTTCTAAAGATTTATTTGCATTCATGTGGCGTTGCAAAATAGGATTAGGATTTCTGAGAGTCTTTCTACTTCTCTTATTGAGTCATTGCAGAAAATAAGGATGTCATCCACAAATAATAAGTGTGTGATGTTCAGGTTTGCAGCAATCTTGATTCCTTCAAACGGTTCTCTTCTTTTTGCATCTAGAATAGCTCTACTTAAACCTTCTGCAACTAGTAAGAAGAGCAGAGGGGAGAGGGGACAACCCTGTCTTAATCCTTGTTCAACATGGAAAAAAGGGGATGCTGCTCCATTGATGAGGGCTGCAAAGGAGGCATTTGTGATACATGCAAAAATCCATTTTATTAAAGAGTAGTTGAACCCTAGATGAGTGAGGAGCAGCCTAAGGTAAATCCAACTTACTCTGTCAAAAGCCTTAGAGAGGTCAATTTTTAGGATCGCCCCTTTTGCTTTTTTTGTTTTTGTGCTATGAAGACCCTCTTGGGCAACCCCTATGGCTTCATGAATTTGTCGATCCTCCAAAAACCCAAACTGTTCCTTGGATATGAGTTTTGAAAGAACCTTCTGGAATCTCTGTGCAATTATCTTGGTGACCACCTTATAAGTTATGTTGCTCAGTAAGATAGGCCTGTAGTCTTCCAGACTTTCTGGTTTGTCCTTTTTTGGGATTAGGGTTAGAAAATTTGAGTTCAGGGGGAGATGGAGGACACCATTTACTCGTGTTTCCTCTACCAGCTGTAATAGATCTGGACCAATGGTGTCATACCCAGCTAGAAAGAATTCTACTGTCCACCCATCAAGGCCTGGGCTTTTGTCTTTTTGAAATCCGAGTAAAGTTGCTTTTACCTCCTCCTCTGAAACCTCTTCCATTAGCTCCAGATTATCTTCCTTGTTGATGTTTCCTAGGAAGCACTGTGATATTCAGATTACTTCAGCTATGGTTGCTTGTTGGTTTTCTTTGAAGATGTTTTCAAAATAATTCTTCCCTGTTTCTACTAGGTCTTCAAAAGTGTTTGTTATCTCATTGTTTTCTTTTTTTAACTCCCGGATGGTGTTTTGTTGTTTCCTACCTTTTGCAAATGCCTGGAAGAATTTTGTATTATCATCTCCGCATTCCATCCAAATTGCTCTACCTTTTAGTCTCAAAATCTCCTATCTTTCCTTTAGGATTTTGGTTCTAGAAGCTTCCAAAGAGTAGAGTTTCTCTCTATCCTCTTGTGCGAGGAATCCCCCTCCCTCTTTGTTTTGGAGCTCTTTCAAATCCTCCTCAATTTGGATGATTGCTTGATCATCTTGATTCTTCTTATTTGCTGCCCACTCATTGAGTAGCTTTTTTATTCTAAGCAGGTTTTGAGAGAAATGAATGGAAGCCCTTGTGCCATTTCCTACCTGATAAGGTAGCCAATTTGATTGAATGAGTTGGATTACCTCTTCATTTTTGAGCCATGCAGAACAGAGCTTGAAGGGACTTGCCGGTTTTTTTTGTTGTTTCCGGATTTCCAGGCAGATAGGTAGGTGATCTGAGTCTGCTCCTGAATCCACCCATTGTTTGAACATAAAATATTCCTCCAGAAGGTCTTCTAATAACAGAAATCTATCTAGTCTCTTCGTTATTCTTTCTTCTCCCACCTGTCTATTTGACCAGGTTGGTTTTAGAATCCGCGGATCTAGGTCTACCAGTTTTGAGTCCATCAGGAGCTTGCTAAAATAAGGGGCTAAAGGGTCTGTTCGTGCCTTTGGCCCCCATATTTCATGAGCTCCCAAGGTGAAATTGAGATCCTCGTCGATGATCAATTTTCTTTCTTTAATAAACCTAGATTTTCTGAAAGAGTCCCAGAATTCTGATCTGTTAGAATAAGGCCCATAGATGTTAACAATTGTTAGAGTTACATTTGTCTCCGCCCAATATAGCTAGGCTCCTAGCCCGAGAGAGGATCCCCAAGAGTTTGTACATCGAATACATGATTTCTTCCAATCAATTTCTAACCCTCCTGAGTGTCCATTAGCACTCCGTGCTGTGAAAGAATAGAGCGGTAATAGTGAGGATAACAGGTTTTCAACTTCCATCTTAGGTCCCATGGTTTCTTGTAGAAGGATGACTTCTGGTGATTGGACCGCAATCATCCTCTTGAGAGCAAGTTTTTTCTGGGTACTTTCCAGAACCCTACAATTTAGAGAGAGAAATTTCATTTTGGAACCCCGTCTGGAGTTTGCACTGCTTTAAGCGCCCCAAAAAGGGTTTGTTGTCTTCCACTTGCCTGATCCCTGACTGCCTTATTCTGAGCCGCAGAGAGATGCGAAGGTCTTCCCCTTCCTCTGCCTTTGGAGGGAATATTAGGGTTTACTCCAAGACCTTTTGTAGGAACACTTTGATTCATCGAGACTGGAACATCTCTTGATTGAAGGTGGAAGCGAATAGAAGTGGATAGGTTTGAGGGATCAGGTTTGGAGGGGCGAGGGGATACTACCGAGGTGGTGGACGAAGAAGTTTGGCGAGGGGAAGAAAGGGAGCAGCTCTGGGTGGGGGTGGAACTGGTTGTGAGGGGAGAAATCAAATTTTTATCCTCATTTAAAGATAATACATGCAAATGTTTGCTAAGTGAAGAGGGATTCATACCCGATGAGGTCGGCAGATTCAGTTGTTGCTCTAGTTGATGAAGAGATCCCCCATCTTCTGCTGCGGCCATTTCCTTCGATTGTTCCAGCGGCTGATCTGTAGCCTCTGGCGCACGATGTTATTCTACCAAGCCTGGATTCGATGTGGTTCCCTTTGGACTCAATTCCTCTGTTCGTCTGGCCCATTTCTTCCTTCCTTCCTGATGATGGCACATAGTTTGGACAATTTTTGGCCAAGTGTCGTGTTTCATGACATTTGTGACATCGAAAAGGGAGCCCTTTGTAATCCAACAACTGTTTCCTTATTTTGGTCTGCCAAATTAAGTTTATATGATCCCGGAGACTAGTTCTAATGTTCAGAGAGACGAAGATCCTTGCTACCTTCCTGATTTTTGTTTGTTGGTATGAGAGATCCGCCTCTATGAAGGTCCCCAGCGCCCGTCCGATATCACCGAGCGATGTCGGGTTCTAGAATTCCCAAGGTAAACCTGTAAACCGAACTCAGACTGGAATTGTGTCGAGTCTTTCTATATTTGCGTTGAAAAGTGGCGACCACCTCTTCAACTGGAATGGGGTTTTCCCAAAAGTCCAGACTTTCTTGAGGATGAAATCTGCGTCCTCTCTGCGGCTGAAGCGGAAACCAAACCAGCCTTTTGCTAAAGGGGTGATTTCGAGGTCTTCCCCTTGAAAGCCCGTCCAATTGTTTCTGACCCATTCTTCCATTTTCCCTTGCGAAGGGTTTCTCCCTCTAATTTTCCCAACCAGGGCCATCCCTTCCATCTCTTGGGCTTCTGCCATTGAATCGACGACTCCGCAGATTAGGTTTATGATTCCTCTTGAAGGGTTTAAGCAACGGTTTTTCTGCTTTTTGGAGCCTAGAAGAGTTACGTCCGAGCTCCTGTCTGATAATGTGCCTTCTCCTTCCAAGTTAGGGTTTTATAGTGGTCTATCCAGGAGTCCTTCCGGTGGCCCTGCATTCTGCCCTTCTTCTCCTGCGGGTGTGAGTTGCTCCAAGAACGAGTCTAGCCCCCTATGCAAACCGTTGTCCAACTGTAGAGAGCTTTGATGTGGCGTTGTTTGGAAGGAAACACTGTGGGTAATTATTGCATCAAAGCCATGTTGGGTTGGGCCTGAGGAGAATAATGTGTATGACGCTCCTCCAAGCGATGGGTTTAGTGGTCGAGCTGCGTAGTGCCCGAACAACCCTTCCTCAGTGAAGGGCGGTGAGTCCGAAACCCTAGCATCATTTCCAGCTGGTATTTTCTCTAGACTGTCCTGAACTGTTGTCGGTGATGGGATTCTGGTGATTTCCGGGGTCAAAAAAAGGTTTATCCCTTGCCACGGGTCCTCTGTGTAGTCCACCATTTCCTCTACCGGTAGACCTGCTCCAGGATCCATGCTGACCGTGACCGTTTCTCTACCCATTTGAAAATAGCCAAAAACCCAAAAAAATGTCTTTTGCTCCTTCCCTGTTGCCTGTCTATGTTCTCCCTGTCCTCCGTGGAGCCCCCATGGGCTCCCGCATGACCACACACCGCAGTTTCGAGTCCGCCGCAGACCCCCAACTTAACCTATAACTATATGTCAAGGACATAACAATATTAATATTATATTTATGATTTTTGTTATTATATTTAAAGTAATTTATGATTTATTTTATTATATTTCAAATAACTTATATTTTAAAAAATATTTATATTTTTAATTATTTTAATAAAAACTCTTATATCAGTTTTAGTTTTTCTCAATTTAATTTAGATTAATTATAATATAAGAATTATTGTAAATATTTATTTTCATGTGGTTCACAACCTCGAGAATATTGGTCGGGGCTTGCTACATCCACCCTAATAATTCTAGGAGGGCCACTTGAAGGGGCCTCTCATTATTGGCTCCAATTTTGGGAGCCTAACCTCGAAGAACCTAGAAAGTTGGATTCGTGAGAATTGAACCCCTTACCTCAATATCAAACGGTCTTTGAAATCATAAATATTTTTTTTAATAATAATTAATTCATAATTTTATATTATATTTTTTAACATTTATATTTTAAAACTCAAAATTTCTAAATTCCATTTTTTTTTAAATTACTCCACTTTTTAATAAAATCTCAGAATTTTACATGACAATTTTTTTTATATATTTAACTATATACTTTAATTATCAAATTTCAAAGATTTTTTTTAGGTAATTTCAAATGCAAATGCATCCATTATGTAGAGATCACTCAGAACCAAAATCATCTCCACATTCTTCATATTTTGTTTTTGTGTTGGTAAAAATACAAGAGAATATTACCAGAACCAAAATCATCTCCGCATTCTTCATATTTTGCTTTTGTATTGGTAAAAATACAATAGAATATTTAACATGCACTAAAATTAATTTTTATATATAATAAGTTTTTTTTATATAATTTATATATATACTAAAGTTATCTAAAATAATAATTTCAACTTTAATAAAAAAAATAGTCCTTTTTTATTGAGCTCCTAATACACAACAATGTGGTTGTTATTGGAAACTAAGCACTTCGGACCTCCTAACCTTGAGAATTTTGAGTTTACTTAAATGCTAAGTCACATGACATGAGGACACTGACACGAAAATACGAGTATTTGACACGAGACACGACGACCCCGAATATAGGACAAGGGGGACACGTTATATATATATATTAAAAAATTATACACACACATAAAGATCTACAATTTTTAAAAACTATAAGTATATGCAATGTGCATCAATCATAATATCATTCAATTGAATTTGACAAATGATGAATCAATAAAAAAATTATCAATGAATCATGAACTTTGAACCATAAACTGCATATTTGATATTTATGATTAAACCACAAAAATCAAAATGTATTACATAGATATGGAGAGAATACCATCGGCAAATACAAAATAGAGTAGATACTACTTAGTACTAAGTCTAGTCTCTACAATACTACTAGATACAAAATGAAAATACTAAATAACCACAAGGAATAATATCATAGCTCATCAATGGTATTAGCCACTATCAATCGTCCTCCTGCTCCTCCATGTCAAAATTAGCATTATTGTTGTAGCTCTTTCCTCTTTCCTTTTCCTCATCCTCCTCTACACCCTTTTTGACAGGACACGTGTCTAGAAACCAGGACACGTTCCTAGCATGTCTCTTCCTCATCCTCCTCTACACCCTTTTTGACAGGACACGTGTCTAGAAATCAGGACACGTTCCTAGCATGTGTCTGACACATGCTAGGAAGTATCCAAATTTCGGGACACGAAAATTTTGGTGTCGGACACGTATTAGGGCAAGTGTCATGTCTGACACGTGGAATACATGACACGGGCCCTATTTGAAAGTGTCATGTTACTTAGCTTAAATGTAAAAATACAAGAGAATATTATCAAAACCAAAATCATCTATGCATTCTTCATATTTTGCTTTTGTGTTGGTAAAAATGCAATAGAATATTTAACATGCACTGAAATTAATTTTTATATATAATAAGCTTGTTTTTTGTTTTTAATTTATTATATATATACTAAAGCTATCTAAAATAATAATTTCAACTTTAATAAAAAAATTTAGTCTTTTTTTATTGAGCTCCTAATACACAACAACATGGTTGTTATTGGCAACTAAGCACTTCGGACCTCCTAACCTTGAGAATTTTGAGTTTACTTAAATGCTAAGTCACATGACACGAAGACACTGGACACAGAAATACGAGTATTTGACACAAGACACGACGACCCCGAATATAGGACAAGAGGGACACGTTATATATATTAAAAAATTATACACACACATAAAGATCTACAATTTTTAAAAACTATAAGTATATACAATGTGCATCAATCATAATATCATTCAATTGAAATTTGACAAATGATGAATCAATAATAAAATTATCAATGAATCATGAACTTTGAACCATAAACTGCATATTTGATATTTATGATTAAACCACAAAAATCAAAATGTATTACATAGATATGGAGAGAATACCCTTGACAAATACAAAATAGAGTAGATACTACTTAGTACTAAGTCTAGTCTCTACAGTACTACTAGATACAAAATGAAAATACTAAATAACCTCAAGGAATAATATCATAGCTCAACAATGGTATTAGCCACTATCAATCATCCTTCTGCTCCTCCATGTCAAAATTAGCATTACTGTTGTAGCTCTTTCCTCTATCCTCTTCCTCATCCTCCTCTACACCCTTTTTGACAGGACACATGTCTAGAAATCAGAACATGTTCATGGCATGTGTCTAACACGTGCTGGAAAGTATCCAAATTTCGGGACATGAAAATTTTGGTGTCGAACACGTATTAAGGAAAGTGTTGTGTTTGACACGTAGAATACGGGACACGGACCCTATTTGAAAGTATCATGTTACTTAGCTTAAATGTTAACTACTCATGTATAATATCATACCTTTTCAATGTGCTAATAAAATATTAAAAAGTTAAACAAAGATGCAAGAAACTATCAGTATATTAAAAAAAAAAACAAGGATGCAAGAAACCATCATTTTTTGGATGCATGTAAACAAGGGAATCTTGAAATTATATTTATGTTTATAAAATTGTTTAATGTCAGACACCAGAGGAAGGAGCACGTACATCTGTGTATCTTGCAGCCTCAAGAGATGTGGAGGATACTTCAGGATACTACTTTGAAGATTGTAGAGCTAGAAAACCGAGCTCTAAAGCAACTGATGCTGATTTGGCTTCCAAACTTTGGAATATAAGTGAAAAGTTAACAAAGACATCCCATGTCTTAGAACCTTTAGGATTAGACCAAATCTCTATGGAAGCCATCAATGTTGATTCCAATATTAAATAATGTGAATTAAAGACAATTTACCAGGATTATTATTACTTTTTAGAAAGCTTCCATACAATAGTAAAGGACTGATGAATATGAACTGGGTAGGGGAGTTTTCCTAGAATCAACGAAGTAAAGAGATTGTATTAGGCAATTTATGATAATTATTTAGTTCTGTTTAGTGTCTTTAATATGAATTCTTGAATTCGGCATGGAAACTTTCTTTCAAAAGCCATTCCCAAAAAATGTAACCTCCTAAATGGAGAATTGAATTAGAAAAGGCATTTCCAAGCTAGTAAAATTTCATGATCTTGACCATTGATTCTTGCATATCAAAATCTGCTAATCTTAGTCTACAAGGCCTTATGAACTTCAACGTCGTGGAGTTATTTTATTAAACTGGAATTATTATTGCATGTGGAACTAAAGAACAAACCTTAAGGTTTAGTAGAAAATCTTTCATTATTTTCCATGTACGAAAGTTTTCATAACTACATTCCTTTTCAAGTGTCTTTTCCAGTTTATTTTCTATCCTTTTGACCCGGCAATGAGCTTGAGTTAAATTAGGTATCTTGAGCCGGCAATGAGCTTGGGTTAAATGAGATATTTAAAACAAACTAAGACAAAATTTAATGACATCTCTTCTCAATAAGCAGTGTTATAGTTACGAAGATAACATTATGTTGAAGTACGGTTTTCCCTACGCATAACGTTACTTGTCATGGGTCACGTCAAAATGCAAGTGATCTTCTAATGATTCTATAGTAAATATTTGGCAAATAGTGCCATTTTGAATGTGTCTTCTCTTTTATTTATACATGATGGTAAATATTTAGCAAATAGTGTCATTTTGTATGTGTGTTCTTTTTTATTTATACATTATGGTTGTGATTGTCATATTTATTTTTCATGGAAAAATGTACGGAAAGCCAAGCAATACTTCTCCACATTCATGGATGGTAGATGTGGTAAATCGTTGGCCATCCTAGCAGAAGGCCTGGCCCTAAAGGACTCAAGGCTCGAACATGTGACCTCCCCCTTAACCGAAAGAATGTGCGCACATCTTACCAATTAAGCTAACCCTTGGGGCTAATTGTGATTGTCATATTGAAATAATATTGGTTTGCCTTTTAGATTTTAAATACTTATTGTTTTCATAGTCTGTCTAAGCCTTTCTTTCATTTTTCTGTCTATCATTTTCTTTAAACCTTCTCATTATATTTTTCTTTGACAAAAAGATCTAAAGCACAATCATGAAAACGTCATAGCGATCTTAACTGAATCCTTCGATGAATATTTTCTTCGTGTTAAAACACTATTAAATGTGAATCTAAATTTTAGATGTTCTTAACCTTTAACTATGACTAATGAAGATTATTTGGTCCATTGACCTTCCCCCCCTCCAAAAAATCTATCCCATCCCATGGATGCTTTTAGGTTTTTATTTTTACTTTCCCAGCTAGAAAAAAACAAATCTAGCTAGCTTTTAAATATCAAAGTTTTTCTTCTAGAATATAAAAAGAGGACACAGCAACACTCTAGGTGGAGAATTTCCACCCAAAGATATGTTATGTCTAAATTTGCAACATGTAGACATTGTTTTGGTAGACTCAAGAGATCAAAGACATGCAAAAATGTCATTGCCAATCTCCTTTGAAAGTATTATTGAACTAGGGAATGGATTATGGTGGGGAAATAGATAGGTTTGAGTCTATGTATGTGGATTTGGAGAAGTATGGTTGTATTTTTTACCTACTATTTACTTTCAACAAGCATCTTGTATTTTCAAAAAATAAAGTGGTTTGCAAAAATAGGGATTAATTCTCTATTTTATTAGGGAAATGAATGTTGAAGCGATTTTTTGAAAGTGGTGCAAACAACACTACAGTAACATAAATAACAATTTCATTGAATTGTATTTGAGGTTTGGGTATTTCTACTTGCCATTGATTTTCTAAACATAACAAGCTGCTAGGAAAGACCTCATCTAAAGCACTTGGAACATTGTAGGGTCAATATTATATGCGTAGTATTGGTGTGATGAATTTGAGCCCTACAACCCCAATCAACCACACTTTCCATTATGGATCGAATTCACTAGTATGATATATCATGCTCAATCATGTGTAAAATTGATTACATGAAGTTTTGGGAAGGTCTTGATTTATGGTCAAGGCTCCCTACTTATAGATAAATCCCCTAAGTTTGTGTTGGAATAAACCTTAGTAAACAACTTTAGGAAGGTCATCATTTGTGATCAAGGCTCTCTACTTATAGAGAAATGCCTCATGTTTGTGTTGAAATATACCTCACTATATAGCTTTAGGAAGGTCCTCATTTGTGATCAAGGCTATCTACTTATAGAGAAATCCCCCAACTTTGTGTTGAAATAGGCCTCACTACACAACTTTAGGAAGGTCCTCATTTGTGATAAGTGCTCTCTAATTATAGAGCAACCCCTTATCCTATCCTCTCACTCTATAGTAGCCCTCAAAAGCCTTCATGTTCTCATATTTTACATACAACTCAAAGAAGAAGAGGTTACATAAGGATAAGACCATATCCAAAATGAGTGGATCTTACAACAAAAAAATCCTAGATCCCAAATACATGGATCTAAACATCAACAAATCTTAGATTTGGTCCAAGGTGGTTTAAACGAAATAAGAACAATATATTCCATGAGATCCAACTGCCCAAACACATCCAAGGAAGGCGTAACTAGTCAAACAAGTTGACTACCAAAATTGCAGGTATTTCGGTAGTCAAAATGCCATGTTTAACTATCAAAATCTCTCATTGTTTCCTATGATTCTCGTTGTTATACCAAATATGTCATTTTGATGCCTTCTGAAGCTCTAATGAATGAAAATGGATCAAATAGGATAGAATAGGATACCATGAAGTAATGAGGGTACAAGTACATGAAAGATACATGAGAAATGATGAAATGTAAGGTAAAATGCCCCTCAAAATATTGTCAAAAACAAGGCCCAACATTTATGGTTCAGTTTATTTAGATGACATTGACTTTGTTTCACTATGGTTCACTAACCATTATGATTACCTATGATGTGTGACTATGGGTGACTTTGGTTGAATATGGTTGACTCTAGTAATATTGTTGACCATATTAATTAATTAATGCATTAAATTCATTAATTAACATTAACATTGACTTTAACAATAATATTAGTATTAATATTACTTTTTAATATCATTTTCTTTTGTAAAGTTGCAAATTCTATTATACTGAAGTATCAAAAATTACATAATAGGTTGGCATATGGGGTGGTCTGATACAGTAGAACATGTTGCCGCCTTACACACACCTAGGGGGAAATGCAACATAAATCTTCAAGCTACTTGGTGTTCCCTTAGGGACAAGTATCGAGTCAGGTATTGTCACCTGCTCCCGACTCCTCCATTTAGACCACTCCTAATGGAGCCAATGGGGGTAGTCCCTAAAAAACAATTGTTAAGGCTCTTGTTTGTGAATGATTTAATGATCAGAGTGTTTGTTAGGAGTTTTGATAAAATCACCAAGTACTACAATATTAAAGCATATAATTCACCAGCATGATAATACCATTCACAACAATAATGACTTGAAGCAAATGATAAACAATGATAATATAACAAGTGTCGAAAATGGAGTCGAAAGTAATGCTGCTGAAAAGGAAATAATGTTGTGCAATGTATCTTGGTTAATTTAGATTTTAAGCTGAGTAAATTTAGGGGATGGGATTCCCGATATACCGAGAGGTACCTAGGAATATGTCTGGATTTTGAGAAGAGTAGCTCTGCACATGAAAATGTGGGCTAGATAGAGTCATGGGGGGGTGTTTGTTATACCAAAATCCTGTTACCATCATGTGATAAGACATTTGACATACCTACTTGCCCTGAATCCTAGCTTCTGGAGTGGAAACTAAATGGTTTTTCATCAATCTTACATGAAAATTCTTAGCACCGCGCATACCCCTTTATCCAGGAGCGGTACCATTGTTCGCACCGCCCATACTCTGTTGCCCATAAGCGGTGCCACCACTTATGGCCCTTAGTCCATAAGCGGTTATTACCAGAACCACTCTATCACTGAAGGAAAAACATGGTACCTTGGGTTAAAAGGGAAAAAGAGAAGCTTCTCGAGGCTTCTAGATGATAAGCCTCGAGATATCCCTTATCCCTACTGTAGTGGGTCAGTTGAGCTCGAGATCCCCCATCCCAGGATCTTGGAGGCCACCTCACCCACAAATATCTCAACCTACCCTATCCATCTAGCCTTATAAATACAAGCTTTTGGCCATGGTTGAGGGGGAGAACATTGAAGGTATTGTTATGCTATTGGATTGATCCTTGGCCCAAGATCATTTGAAGAGAGCATAGAGAGCTAGAGTCAGAGCTTTTGGGGATGAGAATTTGGTTTCATGGAGATGCATGTCAATACTAAGGCTTGGTTGTAAACTTCTTCATATTTCATTAATGCTAGTTGATTTTTGTCCCACATATGTTGTTGTTGTTGTGATTTCGCATATATGTTGCTAGATTCCTTAGTCACTAGCATAGATTAGCAGATCATATTCTGGTTGCTTTGATCTGTTTCGTGTTGAGCTTGATTGCAGGTACACAGGTGGACTATCAAAGCCTTGTATTCCAGATATCTACAGCATTTAGGAAGAGTCTTCAACCTCTGTCCTCTATTTGTTCTGGATCTGAACCATTCAAACCAGTGGAACACCTTGTTGTCCCCAGCGGAGTCGCCAGATTTGTTAGCTGGAATATTTCACCGAAACAAGGTTAACTGGAACAAGGTTTTGAAAACTATGCTTCGTCGGATGGTTAGAGATCATAAATCCAATTGGCACCTCGTCCTTTTCTCCGCTCTTTGGGCTTATCAGACTTCTGTGAAAACAGCTACTGGTTTCGCGCCATTCCAGCTTGTCTATGGACTTGAAGTTGTCTTGTCGATCCAATGTCAGATTCCATCTTTACAACTTGCCATCGAACTTCTCCCAGACACTTCCGTAGAGGAAGAGAGATTTTTGTACTTGAATAACCTTGATGAGACTCGCAGAGATGTTGCCTTGGCTAATGAGGCACATAAGAAACGCGTCAAGGCGCAATACAATAAATCTGTCCAACCTCGTGTTTTCAATGAGGGTGACCTAGTATTGACTTATGACCAGAGATATGACAAACTAGGGAAGGGTAAGTTCGAGTCCATGTGGTATGGACCTTTCGTTATTTCTAAGGTGTTAGAGAAAGGAGCCTATGAGTTAGTTGATTATGATGGAATCCCTTTGGGACAACCTCGCAACGGGTTGTACCTGAAAAGGTACTATGCCTAGGTTTTCTTGGATAGTATCCTGTATATATGTATATTGATTGAATTTCAGTGTGCTTTTAGTATTTTCAAGATGGTTTTGAGTTTTAGTGTCTGCATCTGTTTATACCATGTTTTGGTCGTGCAGATGGCTTTCTACGGTTTTGTCGATGGTGCTTGCTGCCACAACTTGAATCTAGCCTCGGTTGCATGGGTTCTCTATTCCCCAGCTGAAGATTTGATCAGTTCAAGAGTGGTTTGTTTATTTCCCGCTACTAATAACATCACCGAGTATGAAGCAGTCATTGGTCTTCTGACTGAAGCTGCCTCCCAGGATGTTTGTAATCTAGTAGTCTTGATGGACTCACAGCTTGTGGTTAGCCATTTGAACCATGTCTATGCCATTAGGAACCCCATACTCCTCCGCTGCTTTCGGAGGGTGCGTTTGCTAGAAAGAGCATTTGAAAATATTACTTATAGGCATATCCCTAGGGAACATAATGTAGTTGCTGACTCATTGGCTAATTACATCCTAGATTGGCATATCGCCCATTCAGGATGTTAAATCAAACATGGTCCATTGTAAATAAACATTTAAAGACACATAAAACTCATAGAAAAGCATTGTCCATTTGAAACATATAAACACCGTGTAAAAATCTGTATAAATATATATATGAAAAAGTTTTACAAAAAATAGGTCCCGAGACCTCATCTGAAGCACGTAGGCTTTCAGGAAAAACCATCATACAAAATCCTGAAGCTATCAGCTTTCAATATACATGTCTCATACACTAATGGTGCTTGTGATAGCACATCACTGCTCGAGCCACCCTACGTAGTAGCCTGCTAAATCGGCCTGGTACTCCCGCTGTAGATCTCTGATATCTAGTCGGAAGATCATCTATGTCAGCATCTGGGATGTCTAGAGTCAACCTCTCTAGGTTCTCCTCCAGCTCCCCGGTGATATCATCACCCTGTGGTACGAAGCGAGCTCCTACTCGCCTATCCAATGGAGATGCTCCTCCAGGCCTTGCTACTCCAACATCTGCATGAGAACAAATAGGTCTCGTTACTTATCATAAAAAATATAAAACATAAAAAACATAAAAACATTGTCCATTTTATGGTTTCTTGCTTCTTACCGATGTCACCCCACTGCCCTCCAGGTGGGAGTGGTAGGCCGGGATCTCCTGTGAAGTCTGTGCCTACATAGGCATAGTCCTCGACCATGAGCATCTGATCCCGCAACCATCTGAAGAACGAATCACCGAACTTCACTCTGCCCCTACCTGCTCCTATGCGAACCATGACTTGGACCCACCTCAACATACGGGGGTCCCGTGCTCTCAAACTTCGGAAAGTCACCTGGGGCCTCATCTGTGGAACCCGCTCGAAGAAGAAGCAGGCTAAGATGGAACCAAAGCCAAATTGCTTCAGCTCTCCCTGCCGGCATTTAGTCAGTTGATCCTTAAAGATTGGAAGCATAGCTTCTGCTCAGTTGAACACCATAGGTGCCATGGCCTCTAAGGCATACAACATATGTGCCCTAGAAGCCTGGTGCACACCCTGACTACCTACCACCCTCTACATGGTGAACAAAACAATCCGTAATGCCCTCTCTGTCACTGCCCTGATGGGGATTTTCTTCCCCGATGTACTTGTTCCTGGTACACAGTGCCAATCTATAAGCTCTCTGGTAGTAATGTCCCCGCCACAGGAACCTATCAGTGAGATGGGGGCACCCCGTCTCGATAGGCCAGTCAAGAAGTAGATATCCTCTACCTCCATTGTAAGTATATGTGCCCCTACCTCGAAATATTGTTGTTCTGGATTCCACATCTGCAGTATGTGTTCCAGTAATCTCTCGTCGGACACCATGCTTGGGGTCCGGAAAAACTTCAGGAGTCCACAGTCCTAGAGTGCAGCAATGCAAACCGCATTTCTTTCAACAACAGTATCCTCGTTATCATGTGTTCTTTTCTTCCATATCACCATGTTTTGAGTCACCTAGACTTGCCAAAAACAACAATGGTATGCATTAGGATCATCCTTGAGTCATTGCAAATCAAAAGAATGAGTATTCTTTGCCCATATCATTTGTTTAGGTTATCCACGATCGGCACCGCCTGTACACTATATTATCAGCGCGGTTCTAGGGTGGAACTGCGTATCCCGCAAGGAATACCTGCGGTGCCCGCATTATGAGTTTTAGGGCTAGCCATTTAAGCCTAAAACCCCACCAAATCTCAAAATAGAAGCTATGAAATGAAAGATAAGGGTATTAGTTGTTACCTGAAACTGACGAGGCTGAAAACGGATGGTGGAAACTCCTGGTATCAACTGTGGAATATCTAGCTAGAAAATGCTCCAAGTGCTCTCTGCTAGAGGTAAATAGTGAAATCTTTTGATTTTTTACTATTTACTTGACTTATATAGACATTTTTTGGGTCCGACTTACTATAGTTTTGATATAAAATCATGTTTTAGTCAAAGTCTATTTGTCATAATCCCTTAATGCTTATTTTGAATGCATTTAACGCTTGTTGCTGAGTCGTCTGCAAGATAAGGGAACTCTAGTAAAAAGCTTTGGGAAGTTTGTTTATGGATTTTTTGTACCTTCACAAAACGGAAAAGGTCGTTGAGTGTTTATTACGACACTTTGTCACGCTAATTAAAATCCAGTATCAAAGTTCCGAGTCCATTTCAAGTTTCTTTCCAGGCTCGTAAAATACAACGTTGTGTAAAGAAGCGTCATGGAGTCCTCTTTTCAACTCTTGTTCAGACTCCTTAAACATGAAAAGATAGTTGAGTCCGTTTCCGAATCTTTCCAGGCTCGTAAAAAGTGACATTGTGTAAAGAAACCTCATGGAGTTCTCTTTAAACCCTTTTCAGGCTCCCTAAATACGAAAAGATCGTCGAGCGATCTTGTCTTCTTCACGCTCGTTAAAATATTTGAAGAGTCGTCTGTCCGATGGTAGGTTTTCTCTTTTTCGGTTCGGATAGGACTATTTATGAAAAAGGATCACTCCAGCCAATCATGACTGGAAGAGTTCTCTAAGGTATGATTTTACACTTTTTCAAGCCTTAGAGACTGAATCATACGAAAAAGGACCCCTTTGGAGTCTTCTTCTGTATTCATTCAGACTCTCTAAACATGAACAATGCCAAGTTTTATTTCAGTGGAATCCTTAAAATTAAACATTGAGAAACCCGTTTTGGGATCGAACCCCTCCTCTCTCAGGTTCGTAAAACATATGAGTTTGGACTTGTCTTCTGACAAGCTATATTGAGTGTTTGTTACCCTCTTTGAACTCGTAAAACCGAAAAGAGACGCTCATCAATCATGATGGGGGAAATGGGAAGGGAATCATCTTGCAAATAATGGTAGTTGTTTGTCGTTACCTTTGAACATGGCACTTGTCTGCACAATCATGTCAGTCATTTCGGTATTCAGCTGATCTTCATGACGATCCACTTTCATGAGCCATGTCAATCCTTTGAGTCTTTCAAAAGAATGCATTTTTCACTGTCGCATTGTGTATCTGTCTTGTTTAGTCATGCTGCCAAGTCTTTTTGTCGTGCCGCCCGATGTTCAAAGGGGATTTGAAGAAGTCTTACCTCTGCAGTCTACACAGTCTTTGTGTCAGTATCTTTGAGTCAGTCATATGGTTACTACATGCACATCATTCCAGAACTATGTTCCAAGTTTCGTGTCGTCGATGTGGGACTCATCATGGCCCTCCTTCGACGAGACTATTCCCGTCAACATCAGCTCATCATCCGGGAAATAGTCTTAGAAACAATGTTTAGTACCTTGAGATCTGTATGCCTTAATGACATATTCTCTCGCTTTCGACATAGGTTCACATCATCTACCTTTGATCGATAGAATCGACTGGGTGTTCAATGTCAGGACATCTATTCACACTCAGTATATTGTACTAGAGTACCTTGGGAATCATTGACATTAATGGTGATCTCCCTCGCACTTGTTAAAGGTTCACATCATTGGCCGATAATCAAGTGGTTTCTGCCATGTTCGACTTCAAATCATTGTAATCACATGGATAGAATCGTACTTTGTAGAGGACGAGACGAAGACCCTGGGCATTTGTTTAAAGTGTTCATTATTTTTCCCTAGGTTGCGATGGAGTTTTGTATATCTAGCATGGATCCACATTTGTATGGTCGTGGCTATAATCAAATTTGCGTCTATACGACATAGATCTACGTTGTATGTCTGGTAGTTATGTCCAAGTTTGAGTCCTCTATCACATGCATCTACGTTGTATTCTAGTAGCCATGCTTGTTTATTCCACTCATAGATCTGCCTTGTACCGGTCCGTAGCTATAAGTTTGGTTACTTGTGTCTATGAGTCAACATACTGATGTACTACAGAATCCTACTTGACGACATGCTCCGATCGAGCCAATATTTTCATCTCCTGGCAACGACTTGTTCTCAAAGCTCTCGTTTATCGTATCCCTCTAAGACTCATGCTTTGGGGGGCATCCTGTTATACCAAAATCATGTCACCATCATGTGATAAGACATTTGACATACCTACTTGCCCTGAATCCCAGCTTCTGGAGTGGAAACTAAATGGTTTTTCATCAATCTTACATGAAAATTCCCAGCACTGCCCATACCCTTTTATCCAGGAGCACTACCATTGTTCGCACCGCCCATACTCTGTTGCCCATAAGCGGTGCCACCGCTTATGGCCCTTAGTCCATGAGCGGTTATTACTAGAACCGCTCTGTCACTGAAGGAAAAACGTGGTACCCTGGGTAAAAAGGGAAAAATAAAAGCTTCTCGAGGCTTCTAGATGATAAGCCTCAAGATATCCCTTATCCCTACTGTAGTGGGTCAGTTGAGCTCGAGATCCCCCATCCTAGGATCTTGGAGGCCACCTCACCCACAAATCTCTCAACCTACCCTATCCATCTAGCCTTATAAATACAAGCTTTTGGCCATGGTTGAGGAGGAGAACATTGAAGGTATTGTTATGTTGTTGGATTGATCCTTGGCCCAATATCATTTTGGAGAGAGCATATAGAGCTAGAGTCGGAGCTTTTGGGGATGAGAATTTGGTTTCATGGAGATGCATGTCAACACTAAGGCTTGGTTGTAAACTTCTTCATATTTCATTAATGCAGGTTGATTTCTGTCCCACGTATGTTGTTGTTGTTGTGATTTCGCATATATGTTGCTAGATTTCTTAGTCACTAGCATAGATTAGTAGATCATATTCTGGTTGCTTAGATCTGTTTCATGTTGAGCTTGATTGCAGGTACACAGGTGGACCATCAAAGCCTTGTATTCCAGATATCTATAGCGTCTAGGGAGAGTCTTCAACCTCTGTCCTCTATTTGTTCTGGATCTGAACCATTCAAACCAGTGGAACACCTTGTTGTCCCCAACAGAGTCGCCAGATTTGTTAGCTGGAATATTTCATCGGAACAAGGTTAGCTAGAACAAGGTTTTGAAAACTATGCTTCGTCAGATGGTTGGAGATCATAAATCCAATTGGCGCCTCGTCCTTTTCTCCGCTCTTTAGGCTTATCGGACTTCTGTGAAAACAACTACTAGTTTCACGTCATTCCAGCTTGTCTATGGACTTGAAGCTGTCTTGTCGATCCAATGTCAAATTCCATCTTTACAACTTGCCGTCGAACTTCTCCCAGACACTTCCGCAGAGGAAGAGAGATTTTTGTACTTGAATAACTTTGATGAGACTCGCAGAGATGTTGCCTTGGCTAATGAGGCACATAAGAAACACGTCAAGGCACAGTACGATAAATCTGTCCAGCCTCATGTTTTCAACGAGGGTGACCTAGTATTGACTTATGACCAGAGATATGACAAACTAGGGAAGGGTAAGTTCGAGTCCATGTGGTATGGACCTTTCGTTATTTCTAAGATGTTAGAGAAAGGAGCCTATGAGTTAGTTGATTATGATGGAATCCCTTTGGGGCAACCTCGCAATGGGTTGTACCTAAAAAGGTACTATGCCTAGGTTTTCTTGGATAGTATCATGTATATATGTATATTGATTGAATTTCAGTGTGCTTTTAGTATTTTCAAGATGGTTTTGAGTTTTAGTGTCCGCATCCATTTATACCATGTTTTGGTCATGCAGATGGTTTTCTACAGTTTTGCTGATGGTGTTTACCGCCACACCTTGAATCTAGCCTCGGATGCATGGGTTCTCTATTCCCTAGCTGAAGATTTGATTAGTTCAGGAGTTGTTTGTTTAGGTCCCGCTACTAATAACATCGCCGAGTATGAAGCAGTCATCGGTCTTCTGACTGAAGCTGCCTCCCAGGATGTCCGTAATCTAGTAGTCTTGATGGACTCACAGCTTGTGGTTCACCATTTGAACCATGTCTACGCCATTAGGAACCCCATACTCCTCCGTTGCTTTCGAAGGGTGCGTTTGTTAGAAAGAGCATTTGAAAATATTACTTATAGGCATATCCCTAGGGAACATAATGTAGTTGCTGACTCATTGGCTAATTACATCCTAGATTGGCATATCACCCATTCATGACGTTAAATCAAACATGGTCCATTGTAAATAAACATTTAAAGAAACATAAAACTCATAGAAAAGCATTGTCCATTTGAAACATATAAACACCGTGTAAAAGTCTGTATATATATATATATATATATATACGAAAAAGTTTTACAAAAAATAGGCCTCGAGACCTCATCTGAAGCACGCAGGCTTTCAGGAAAAACCATCATACAAAATCCTGAAGCTATCAGCTTTCAGTATACATGTCTCATACACTAATGGTGCTCGTGATAGCACATCACTGCTCGAGCCACCCTACCTAGTAGCCTGCTAAATCGGCCTCGTACTCCCGCTGTAGATCTCTAATATCTAGTTGGGAGATCATCTATGTCGGCATCTGGGATGTCTAGAGTCAACCTCTCTAGGTTCTCCTCCAACTCATCAGTGATATCATCACCCCGTGGTATGAAGCGAGCTCTTGCTCGCCTATCCAATGGAGATACTCCTCCAGGCCTTGCTGCTCCAACATTTACATGAGAACAAACAGGTCTCGTTACTTATCATAAAAAATATAAAACATATAAACATTGTCCATTTTAGGGTTTCTTACCTCTTACCGATGTCACCCCACTGCCCTCCAGGTGGGAGTGGTAGGTCGGGATCTCCTGTGAAGTCTGTGCCTGCATAGGCATAGTCCTCGACCATGAGCATCTGATCCCACAGCCATCTAAAGAACGGGTCGTCGAACTTCACTCTGCCCTACCTGCTCCTGTGCGAGCCATGACCTGGACCCACCTCAGCATACGGGGGTCCCGTGCTCTCAGACTCCGGAAAGTAACTTGGGGCCTCATCTGTGGAACCCGCTCGAAGAAGAAGCAAGCTAAGATGGAACCAAAGACAAACTGCTTCAGCTCTCCCTGTCGATATTTAGTCAGCTGATCCTTGAAGATTGGAAGCATAACTTCCGCTCAGTTGAACACCGTAGGTGCCATGGCCTTTAGGGCATATAGCATATGTGCCCTGGAAGCCTGGTGCACACCTTGACTACCTGCCACCCTTTGCATGGTGAACAGAACAATCCATAGAGCCCTGTCTGTCACTGCCCTGATGGGGTTTTTCTTCCCCGATGTACTTGTTCTTGGTACACAGTGCTGATCTATAAGCTCTCTGCTAGTAATGTCCCCACCACGGGAACCTGTCAGTGAGATGGGGGAACCCCGTCTCGATAGGCCAGTTAGGAAGTAGATATCCTCTACCTCCACTGTAAGTATATGTGCCCCTACCTCAAAATACTGTTGTTCTGGATTCCACATCTGCAGTATGTGTTCCAGTAATCTCTCATGGGACACCATGCTTAGGGTCCAGAAAAACTTCAGGAGCCCACAGTCTCGAAGTGCAGCAATGCAAACTGCATTTCTTTCAACAGCAACATCCTCGTTATCATGTGTTCTTTCCTTCCATATCACCATGTTTTGAGTCACCTAGACCTGCCAAAAACAACAATGGTATGCATTAGGATCATCCTTGAGTCATTTCAAATCAAAAGAATGAGTATTCTTTGCCCATATCATTTGTTTAAGTTATCCACGGTCGGCACCGCCTGTGCCCCGTTGGAAACAAGCGGTGGCACTGCCTGTACACTGTATTATCGGCAGGGTTCTAGGGTGGAACCGCATATCCCGCAAAGAGTACCTGCGGTGCCCGCATTATGAGTTTTAGGGCTCGCCATTTAAGCCTAAAACCCGACCAAATCTCAATAGAAGCTATGAAATAAAAGATAAGGGTCTTAGATGTTACCTGAAACTGACGAGGCTGAAAACAGACGGTGGAAACTCCCGGTATCAGCTGTGGAATATCTGGCTAGAAAATGCTCCAAGTGCTCTCTGTTAGAGGTAAATAGTGAAATGTTTTGATTTTTTTCTATTTACTTGACTTATATAGACATTTTTTTGGGTTCGACTTACTATAGTTTTGATATAAAATCATGTTTTAGTCAAATTCTATTTGTCATAATCTCTTAATGCTTGTTTTGAATGCATTTAATGCTTGTTGTTGAGTCGTCTGTAGGATAAGGGAACTCTAGTAAAAAGATTTGGGAAGTTTGTTTATGGCTTTTTTGTACTTTCACAAAACATAAAAGGTCGTTGAGCGTTTATTACGACACTTTGTCACGCTCATTAAAATCCAGTATCAAAGTTCCGAGTCCATTTCGAGTTTCTTTCCAGGCTCGTAAAATACAACGTTGTGTAAAGAAGCGTCATGGAGTCCTCTTTTCACCTCTTTTTCAGACTCCTTAAACATGAAAAGATATTCGAGTCCGTTTCTGAATCTTTCCAGGCTCGTAAAAAGTGACATTGTGTAAAGAAACCTCATGGAGTTCTCTTTAAACCCTTTTCAGGCTCCCTAAATACGAAAAGATCGTCGAGTGATCTTGTCTTCTTCACGCTCGTTAAAGTATTTGAAGAGTCGTCCGTCCGACGGTAGGTTATCTCTTTTTCGGTTCGGATAGGACTATTTATGAAAAATGATCACTCCAGCCAATCATGACTGGAAGAGTTCTCTAAGGTATGATTTTACACTTTTTCGGGCCTTAGAGACTAAATCATATGAAAAAGGACCCCTTTGGAGTCTTCTTCCGTATTCGTTCAGACTCTAAACATGAACGATACCGAGTTTTCTTTTAGTGGACTTGTTAAAATTAAACATTGAGAGACCCATTTTGGGATTGAACCCCTCCTCTCTCAGGTTCGTAAAACATATGAGTTTGGACTTGTCTTCCAACGAGCTATATCAAGTGTTTGTTACCCTTTTTGAACTCGTAAAACTGAAAAGAGGCACGCATCAATCATGATGGGGGAAATGGGAAGGGAATCATATTGCAAATAATGGTAGTTGTTTGTCGTTACCTTTGAACATGGCACTTGTCTGCACAATCATGTTAGTCATTTCGGTATTCAGCTCTGTGATGATCCACTTTCATGAGCCATGTCAATCCTTTGAGTCTTTCAAAAGAATGCATTTTCCACTATCGCATTGTGTATCTATCCTGTTTAGTCATGCTTCCAAGTCTTTTTGTCGTGCTGCCCGACGTTCAAAGGGGATTTGAAGAAGTCTTACCTCTGCAGTCTACACAGTCTTTGTGTCAGTATCTTTGAGTCAGTCATATGGTTACTACATGCACATCATTCCAGAACTATGTTCTGAGTTTCGTGTCATCGATGTGGGACTCATCATGGCCCTCCTTCAACGAGACTATCCCCGTCGACATTAGCTCATCATCCGGGAAATAGTCTTAGAAACAATGTTTAGTACCTTGAGATCTGTATGCCTTAATGACAGATTCTCTTGCTCTCGACATAGGTTCACATCATTGACCTTTGATCGATAGAATCAACTGGGTGTTCGACGTCAGGACATCTATTCACACTCAGTAGATTGTACTAGAGTACCTTGGGAATCATTGACATTAATGGTGATCTCCCTCACACTTGTTAACGGTTCACATCATTGGTCGGTAATCAAGTGGTTTCTGCCATGTTCGACTTCAAATCATTGTAATCACATGGATAGAATGTACTTTGTGGAGGACGAGACGAAGACCCTGGGCATTTGTTTAAAGTGCTCATTGTTTTTCCCCAGGTTGTGATGGAGTTTTGTATATCTAGCATGGATCCACATTTGTATGGCCGTGGCTATACTCAAATTTGCGTATGTATGACATAGATCTCCGTTGTATGTCTGGTAGCTATGTCCAAGTTTGAGTCCTCTATCACATGGATCTACGCTGTATTCTAATAGCCATGCTTGTTTATTCCACTCATAGATCTGCCTTGTATCGGTCCGTAGCTATGAGTTTGGTTACTTGTGTCTATGAGTCAACATACTGATGTACTACAGATGCCTACTTGACGACATGCTCCGATCGAGCCAATATTTTCATCTCCTGGCAACGACTTGTTCTCAAAGCTCTCGTTTATCATATCCCTCTAAGACTCATGCTTTGGGGGGCATCCTGTTATACCAAAATCATGTCACCATCATGTGATAAGACATTTGACATACCTACTTGCCTTGAATCCCAGTGTCTGGAGTGGAAACTAAATGGTTTTTCATCAATCTTACATGAAATTCTCAGCACCGCGCATACCCCTTTATCCAGGAGCGGTACCATTGTTCGCACCGCCCATACTCTGTTGCCCATAAGTGGTGCCACCGCTTATGGCTCTTAGTCCATAAGCAGTTATTACCAGAACCACTCTGTCACTGAAGGAAAAACGTGGTACCTTGGGTAAAAAGGGAAAAAGAGAAGCTTCTCGAGGCTTCTAGATGATAAGCCTCGAGATATCCCTTATCCTTACTGTAGTGGGTCAGTTGAGCTCGAGATCCCCCATCCTAGGATCTTGGAGGCCACCTCACCCACAAATCTCTCAACCTACCCTATCCATCTAGCCTTATAAATACAAGCTTTTGGCCATGGTTGAGGGGGAGAAAATTGAAGGTATTTTTATGCTGTTGGTTGATCCTTGGCCCAAGATCTTTTGGAGAGAGCATAGAGAGCTAGAGTCGGAGCTTTTGGGGATGAGAATTTGGTTTCATGGAGATGCATGTCAACACTAACGCTTGGTTGTAAACTTCTTCATATTTCATTAATGCAAGTTGATTTCTGTCCCACATATGTTGTTATTGTTGTGATTTTGCATATATGTTGCTAAATTCCTTAGTCACTAGCATAGATTAGTAGATCATATTCTGGTTGTTTTGATCTGTTTTGTGTTGAGATTGATTGCAGGTACACAGGTGGACTATCAAAGCCTTGTATTCCAAATATCTACAGCGTCTAGGGAGAGTCTTCAACCTCTGTCCTCTATTTGTTTTGGATCTGAACCATTCAGACCAGTGGAACACCTTGTTGTCCGCAGGAGGTGAAATATTCCAGCTAACAGTGTTCAACACTACACCAATAAGGATGTAGCCTAACGGGACCCCGCGATCATTTTCTAGTTGTTCCCGCTTTCCTTGAAGACTTTTCCCACTGTTCCTCAAGTTTGTTACGTCGGATTTTCATAATGTTTTAAGGGTTGTAAATTTTATTAATATGAATTGATTAATTAGATGTGAAAAATCAATTAGTGCACATTCCTGTTTTTGATTATCCCAAAGCTCAAGGTGAACCTGAGATGAGAAAGAGCATACACCATAATGGCAATTTTTTTATTCCAAATTGATATCGTAAAACGAAAAAAGGTAAAACTAATCTATACATCCATTCAAGGACAGATTGTGTGCTTGTGATTTATTCTAAGCAGTATATCATTTTTGCATATAAGGAAACTACAGTCAGAGATCTCTTCCAGGAAAAAGACTTACTTGGGAATTCAAGATTGGGTTAGATCTACAAATATAAAAGCTAAATATTTTAAAATGACCTTTGAAATACAATCTAGCTAGATAAGAAAAGCAAAAGTAATCTAAAACTTTTAACTGGAAGAATGAAAGCAAAATCCAATCACATCAAAGGACGATACAAACTTCCCCCAAACGGAGAAAGAGGGATGTGGGAGTCGTTATCTCACTTTCTCTTTTATTATTTGTTACAATCAAACTTCTTGGAAAGTAAGGAACTTTTTTACACTTGAAAATGGGTCAAAAGGGCTTAAAACTGATGTCGAGAGGAAGAGGAATGAAGAGGGGGGAGGTAAGATTGAGTATGGGTGCTCAGGATGGCTTAATATTAAAAAATTTGATAGCATCGCTCTCTCGTTTTCCATAGACCTGCTAAAAACCAGCAAACTTAAGATGCAAAATTAGTGGGTTAGATGCAAAAATACACTAAAAATTGACACGACCTAGTACTTGCAAAAATTTGGAAAAAAAATGGTATTTCAAATACTAAGAAAATGATACTAGATCTAAGCCTTTTGATGTTAAATAAGTGACTTTTAGATCTATGTCATGCACAATCCTCTTATAAATAAAAATATTTGACTTTGGGGATTAGATCTATGCATGCAACTTTTCAAAATAAAGGTAACCGAAAAAGGATGGTAGTTTTTTAATGAGGTGGAAGGTCTCAACTCCAGTTGCTGAATCTTTTTGTTTAGAGAAAAAATGAGTGCCTACATTTGCAAGATCAATTAGATCCACAAAGATGTATTGAAGGAGAGCAATATGCAACTGAGCTTGGGATCTCCTTCAACATAGATGACCTGTCAAGCTACAATCACCCTCAACAAAAGAGATCAATCTAGTCTATTATGTTAGGAGAAATAAGAGGAGTATAAGTATTTCTGACTACAGTCCACTACTCCCGATATCAAATAACACAACATAAAAAAGAAACTTGGGTCTTCAAATGCTTTCCCAATGGACTAGAAATAGCCTTCTTATGCTATAATAGATCTACAACTTGAAGAACGTAAAATTACAGCTTGTTAAATTTCACCTCGATAATACATGCAAAGCATCACATCCATGAAATTTCTTGCACAGTTCGGGCCTCCAAAGTATCAATTTTATTCATCAACAATAGTACATATAGGAGAAAAGGTTCCTCCTACCCTGTCCAAAATGAGGAAGAAGGCCTCACTTTTATAGAGTTTACAAACCCTTGGGGGTGCACCAAACAACTGAAGTAAACTTGAGATGAAGGAGTGATTTGTGGGATCCTGATTAGTTGGATCTTATGGAACAGGCGCCACCTCTCCAAGTGAGGTGCACACTCACCAATCCTTCCCATCAACCCACTCGAAAGGAGCCACACGAATGATGACGTGAGAAGTGAATGTGGCACATGAGTAAATTATGGGATAAGTGGAGTTTGAATGGAGTTTAACTATAGAGGTAGGCGCTACCTCCCAAGAGGTGCTCCACCTGTCCAATTGAATATTCACTAAACCTTTAACCATTCTCCACCTCAATCATCACATGAAAGCTTATGAAGCGAGGTTGAACTCTTCCTCCAAACTTTGATTCGCTAGCCTCCAAAGATGTTAATATATGACTCTTTTTATCCTAAGTCTTTTTTCCCTACCACATAAAACCATTTGCCACCCTTTATACATCCTAAAATTTGACTTTTGAATTGATTTTTGAGTTTTTGTCTCTAGTGCAATTTGTCAAAATTTAGTATTTTTTCCCACTTCATCGCATCGATAAAGAAACAATTCCATGCGGGACAAAATAGTCACCTAGAGAATGGGAAAAGTGGGTGCCTAGGTAAAGAAGGTTCTCTGATATTAAAAACAATCCCATCCACGTCAAAAACGGACTCCGTCTCACACCTTTATTACATTTCGAATTTTTCCATTTAAACCATTAAAAATGGCCTAAAATTGTGGAAACTTTTATTTTCTCGAAATTGAACAAAAAATCAGGGGGGCCTAGAACATGTCCATACGACTCAATATCAATGCCAAGCATGCTTATATACATTGACACGTGAACTTTTATAACCTCTCAGGGTTTAACCACCAATACAAAAATTCCAGCTTTGGAGGAGCGGTAAAAAACTCGAAAATTATACATTGCTTATTCAACATTGCATAATTCACAAGGGAAAAAACACATTGGAATGATAAGATTGGAATATAAGTCCTAGGAATCCAATTCCTTTACAAAAGGTTTGTCATGCTAGCACATTTATTAAAACAACCCCTGCAGGGTATGAACATGTATTTATTAAAAAAAGAGGCCCAAAAATGGCCCTAATGAACCGCATAACCTTTTGAGCACTGATAATGAACAACTAGCTTATTCATGACTTCAACGGCTCACTGGAAATCAAATAAGTGCAGAATTAGTGAATAACAGATCCACCATCCCAACCAGTCAAAAATAAAAAAATGTCTGTGATTTACATCACAAAAAATCCCTACTTCAGATGGAAACGAAGCCATAAACATATATTCGTCAATTCTACTATTTAGTGAACATTTAAACAAGTGGTAAAAAAATGAAAAACATAAAAGGATGGAAATCAGAAGCAGAACCCATGGGTGGCAGAGCCATCTGCGAGGTCTTCGTCAACATTCTACCAAGGGGGAACCTCCTCCGGGATGGGGCAACCGCCCTGGAAGTCATCATATGATTTCGAAGCCAGTAATTTAACCGAGAGAGGAGAAGACTTGCAGATGGGATCCTCATTGTCGTGGACCCGCTTGTTGAGGAGAGACCCGATGGTTAAAGGAATAGGGAAAGGAGCACTCTTCGAAGCTGCTTGAACCGGATTTGATCCCCTCTCCATTGACCGACCTCCAATTGCGTTGCCTCTCCCCACCTCCGTGGTGCTATCTCTGTGTTTCTCGCTTGCTAGGTGCTTCCAAGAAGAAGTGGCGTCCAACCCATTGAGATGGTTGTCCAATTCAGTTAATTTGGCCTTGGCTGAGAGCACCGTGCTGTGAATTGAGCTCCAATTTCTCATCATATCTTCCATGAGAGTACCCATCATGTTCTTAATCAACAAGTAATGATTGATTTTACCTCCACCTCTGCCCGAAGCCAGATGCTCTGTAACGAGGTGAGCCTCCCAGTCGTCAATCAATGCATAGACTGACATCGAAACTCCAGGCTCATAGCCTTCCTTCATCATCAAGTCAAGGTGAGGGGTGTCCCTCTCCTGGGATATTGCAACGACCAGAGACATCTGGAATAAGCGAGAGGAGTTAAATCGTTGCATGGATGAACGCAGAGCAATGCTCCTAGGCAAAGTCGGACGGAAATTGAATGCTTCGTATAATGAGACAAATGCACATTTCTAAAGATAACTATATAGACCCAATTGATTGAATCGATCGTGCGTAGCAATACGTAGCTGGTTCTAATGTGGTTTTGAAATTGTCCAATAAATTGTAGTATATAAACTTCTTCCGCTGACAGCAGTAGATCAAACCAATTACCTGACTAAGCATAATATTTGCATGCAAAATGAGCTCAGTCCTTGCCCAATGCGGACAAGCGACTACGTACGTTGTAAATATCAACAATGCAATTTATAGGCTTACTAGAGGAGGTTGCAATACCGTTGGACTCCTGGGCAGAGAGAAGTCCCAATTGAACATTGTTGTGGGAGAAGGCCTAAGAAATACACCGCAGACCAAGACCAAGAGGCATGTAATGATTCGTCCCACATCCTCATCCCTCTTCCTTAACCAGTCCCGGTGGAGAATCCCAATGGTTGCACTTTCCAAATCCAAACTCATGAGGCGAACGATAATGCAGTTGGTACTGTGATGTTGTCCTTCCATCGCTTGAGGGGACTTCTACCTCTGCCAACGTTAATACCCTTACTTGCTCGGAGGATCGACTTAAAATAGTAGCATGTGAGGTGCCATGCTGTCGACTCCCAGGTCGAGGCACTATGAGTTGTCGTGATAGCATGTGGACACCCGCATCCGGGTTTTTTAATATCATTTTTCTTAACACTAACGACAATGTTAATTTTAATGTTAACATTAATATTATTATTAATTTTATTAATATCGATATTAATATTAATATAATTATTGCTATTAATTATAGTATTAATATTTTGATTTTCTTTGTCCAAAATGAATCCAAAATAGTGTTTAGGTATTGATATTATTATTGAAAATATTAATTATAGTATCTCAATATTAATATTATTAATGATAATAATGTGGATAATATTGAGTTTGAGTATTAATATTATTAGTACTATAGTGATAATACTATTAATATTCTTATGATTAATGCTATAACGATGATGCTTTTAGTATTCGTATGGCTAATGTTATTAATATTGTTAATATTCTCTTGATTAACTCCATAATATTAATGATAATGTTATTTAATATTCTTATGATTAATGCTATAACGATGATGCTTATAGTATTCGTATGACTAATGTTATTAATATTGTTAATATTCTTTTGATTAACTCTATAATATTGATTAACTCCATAATATTAATGATAATGTTTTTTTTTTCATAAAAAAAGATCTTATATATTTAATATATAAAAAAGGTATCACAGAAATTACATTTCGATGACTTAGTCTTCACTTATCCATAACCGAAACCACATCCAATGACTAGAAAGTAGCAGACTACTACCCAGACACCCTGTATCCCGTATGTCTTTAAACAATATAACATTCCACATCTACAGAAAAGTATCTACCCTGGTTAATTATGTAATCTACATTACATAATAAACCGCATATATGATACCCCAAAAATGAACCATAAGATATAACAATCTTATGCGTTCATGCAGGTATGCCAAAACAACTAAAAAGTACCAAAAAAAGTATATGAGGATGGATCTCGTCCATCCCCATGGGCCACCAAAAAGTTTCCAACCAGCCCCTCTAGTGCCTGCTTAGATAAGAGATCTGCTCCATGATTGATCTCTTTATAAACATGCTGGATGCTGATCACTGAGAATTGTCTTTTTAGCTGCAGGATACGATCCATCCAAAAGGTTAAGTGCACAGATTCTAAATGAAAAATTCCTTTAAACCATTCTACAATGACCCTAGAATCTCCAGCTAATTGAATGGATTCTATGCCCATAGATCTAGCAAAATGAAGTATACTCCACAATGCAAGTAACTCAGACCGAGTGTTGGTACCATAGCCACAATTCCACTTTATATTATATCTACCCAGATGAGGCGCTATTAGGATAGCACCTGCTCCACACTTGGTACCACCTTCTTGAGAGGCCCCATCAAAGTATCCAATAGACAAGTCATACTGAAAAGTAGGTTGCTGTATAATGCGCTGCTTAAGCACCTTGGGCCGCTTTGATCCCACATTCCATATGTACTGAACCTTATCGACAATCTGATGCGGAGTAGAATATACATCCCTGAAGATGATGGAGTTCCTTGCCAGCCAGATAAATCTACACACATGAAAAGGAATAGTCCTCAGCTCATCTCCACCTGTAATCCAATTCCTGAAAGCCTCAGTAATATTTAGTCCATGCCACAATAGTTCTGTTTCAAAGAAATGTCCAATATGCTGCCAAACCTGCACAGTAAATGAGCATTTAATCATCAAATGTGTAATACTTTCCTCAGCATCGTGGCACAACGGACAGATACCAGGACCCGCAAAGCCTTTTTTATGAAGCATGTTCCACGTTAGAATACGTTCAGCCAGCATTAACCAAGAGAAAAGTACCGTCTTAAGGGGGATATTCCACCGCCAAACCTCCTTAAACCATAGTGGAATACATTTCGAGAATGTGGAAGGAACAAAAGATTTATAAGCAAGAGCCGCAGAGATAGTCCCTGTTTTAACATTTTTGCTCCAAAATAGGGAATCCTTACATCGGTTCAGACTCAATCCAGTGTTTTTTAGCTTGTAAGTATAATCAGACCATTCTTTTGCCAGGTCCCCTGCCAAATTTAAATCCCGTGCATCCGCCCAGCGAGTGAAACTGTCACCATCAGTAAATATGGTTGCCTGAGCCAAATAATATACTCTGTTATCAAGTAATTTAGTCAAAAGTGGATCCGACAGCCTGAACAATTCAGTCAAACCCAAAATAGGGTCTCTACCCACCCTGATGCTCCACCCATCACCGGGGCGCCACGCCACCCACTGTTTCAAAATAGGCATCACCTTCAGAAGAGCTCTCCAAACAGATGAGATGTTCATCTTGTCATACTCAACCAATCTGATCCATTCACCAATAGCCCATCCACGTAAGTATTTTGCAGATACAACCCAATGCCACAGGCAAGGAACAAATAAGCACCGCCACAGGTTTTTTGCATTTAAGGCACGGCCAAAGGCGCCAATATCTTTCAGTCCCCAACCTCCACAATCTTTGGGCTTCGCCAATAAATCCCATCTAGCCAAGCAGATAGAAGACTTATCACTACAGCCAGACCATATGAACCTAGTCAATCTGCTCTGTATCCCTTTTAGAACAGCCTTCGGAATCCAGATGAGGGAGAACCAGAAAACAAGAATACTTTCTAGGACAGATTTTGTTAATATGAGCCTTCTTCCAATGGATAAGAAACAATGTCCCCAAACACCGATGCGTGACTCAATTCTCTTAAGTAACCAACACCAGTCCCTGATCTTATAATCATTGGGCTTCAGAAAAAATCCCAGGTATCTGAAACCATGCTCAAGAGGCCGAATATCAAAGGAAAAAAGTTGGTGTAGTACCTCCAACTCATCTGGTTCCCACTTTGAATGATAAAACTGAGATTTATCTGGACTAATTCTCATACCTGAAGCATCACAGAATACATCAAGTGCTATTTTTATAGCCTGCCATTCTCGAAATGATCCCCCACCAAATAATAGGATGTCGTCCACAAATAAAAGATGGGTTATAAAAATTCTAGCTGCCACCTCAATACCCACAATATCACCATGATCTGCTAACTCCTTTATCATTCTGCTAAATCCTTCAGCAATTAGCAAAAATAATAACGGTGACATCGGGCATCCCTGACGCAGGCCCCGAGATGCCGAGAAAAAAGGTGTGGGATTACCATTGACCAGTATAGAAAAGTTTGCGGAGCTCACACATCCCATGATCCAATTTGTTGTGGGTAAGGGAATACCAATCTGCAAAAGAACCAACCTGATAAAATCCCAGTCTACCCGATCATACGCTTTAATGAGGTCCAACTTCAGTACCAAAGCTTTCTTATTCTTTATCTTGATGCTGTGTAATGTTTCTTGAGCAATTGCTATGGCATCCGTTATCTGGCGGTTTTCCAGGAAACCAAACTGTTCATCAGATATACCTAAAGACAACCCCTTCTTCAGACGAGTAGCAATAATCTTTGTAATAATCTTATAAATAAGATTACAAAGGGAGATCGGCCGAAATCCCGCAAAAGAGGAAGGCTTATCCGATTTGGGAATTAACGCCACAAAAGTAGAGTTCAATGAGCCACAAACTTTGCCTTGGATCCGAGATTCCTCCACCATAGCCAGTAACTCAGGTCCCACCAAAACAAAAAAATGCAGGAAAAATTCTACGGTCCATCCATTGGGCCCAGGACTCTTCGAGAGTTCAAAATCTTTCAGAGTGGAATGTATTTCATTCAGGGTGACAGGTATAAAGAGCCTCTCACCATCCTATTCCCCAAACATCCGCGGGTACTTCATAATAAGCTCCATTTGTGCAACAATAGACAGATTTTCCTGTTTCTTATAAACAGAATTAAAATAAGCAAATGCTTCTTTTTCAAGATCTCCCTGTTTGTAGATGACAGAACCATCTTCCGTTTGTAAATCCCAGATATGGTTACGAATCCTGCGGGCATTTGCAAATTGATGATAAAATTTGGTGTTATTGTCACCACATTCATTCCATTTTAATCTACTTTTCTGATGTGCCGTCTCCTCTTTCCTCTTCAGTATTGAAAACTGTGATTCCGAAAGGCACTTCAACTTATCACGAATCTCCTTATCACAAATACCGGCCGGGAAATCTATCAAAATTCTAGCAATATCAAATTCATTGGAAACTAATTCCGCTGAGTCACGGGTCTTTTGATTCTTTTCCCACCCCTTCATAGCACTTTTGAGCATCCTAAGCTTCTGAACCATAGTCCGCATGGGAGAAAGATCATCTTCCATCATCAAAGACCGCCACGTCGACCGCACAAACTGGTCAAATGGTTCCATAGCCAGCCAGGTCGCATTAAATTTAAAAGGATAAAGGATATGTTCGCCTTCCGTCTCCCATTGGAATACTATGGGGAAATGATCAGAGATCTTTGATTGAACAACCCACGACCTGTAGGAGTGAACCTGTTCCAGCATATCCTCATCAGCAAGGAATCTATCCAATCGCTTGCCAATGCCAGCCGAACCACCCCGTCCATTCTGCCAAGTAGGGCGTAAGACTGATGGCTCCACATCTAATAAGCCTTCCTTGCGAAAAAGATTATAAAAAAAGTCAGCGTCTGGATCCATGCGAGTACATCCCCAAGTTTCATTAGCAGACACTGTAAAATTAAGATCTCCCCCAATGATTAATCCTTCCTCCTTCAACAACCCACTATCACGAATAAGATTCCAATAAAGAATTATGTTCTGATATGGTCCATAACAATTCAGTATTTTAAGTTCACGGTCTCCATTTAAGTACCTACCCTGCAATAAGATACCTGCAACAGTTTTGTAAACAACAAAATTAGCTTTTTTAGGATTCCACACTGTCAACAAACCCCTCGAAAGAGCAATTGCATCCACAGCGCTTATATTCCAACTCCCCACCACCTTTGTAAATACATCAATCGCCTTTTCAGCAGTCACCATCATCTCCTGAATCATCAAAATATCGGGTCGAACATTCTCACACACTCTACGGAGGGCTAGCAGTTTTTGGGCACCCCCGACCCCACGAATATTCATAGAGAGAATGATAATATCAAACCCCGTGCTGGGGCCTTCTGTGCTCTAAGGGCCCGGGGGACATGAGAAGGTGGAGAAGTTAATTGAGGAGAATCAGAAACCAACCCCTTCAGTTTTCTAGCGTTCCTAGTCTTTAGTGGCGAAAATTCGGGATCCAAACCCCCTAGAATACTTCCTTTGGGATCACTGGACTGTTTGCCCTTTGTTCCCGGGGATGTTAAAACCTCAGAAGATGTATTACCAACATTAATTCTGCCACCCGAGTAAACAGGAAGTATAGTCTTCTGGAGTAAGTCCCTATAAGAAGGTATAACATCAGTAATAGATTCCGACTCAACAGGCTGGGCAAATGATTCTAAATCAATCTGTGGAGAGGAGTAAATATCCTCAAATATCTCTACACTCCCCACCGGAGTACTGGAGTCCCCCGAAGATGGTTTAGGTATAGTATCAACAGATATCCCAGGAACAGTCTGATGATTCAAGGAAGACGATGGATTTGTGTCCAGATTGTTACCTCCCTCCGCCACCTTAGAGGAATCCCTTAAAGAAGCAAGACCTTCCTTATTTGTACCAGATTTCAGAATAAAGCTATCATTGAGCAACGATACTTTCAGTTTTAAGAACTCCTCCAACGTTAAAGACGCAATAAGGGATGGAGAGTATAATTGCAACTTACTGATCAGTGATATGTCTGGAATAGAGAGAATAGACATATCCAGTGCCAACGATTCCACATGCGGCTCGTTCATTCCAGGCGCCTCTTTAATAGATGAAGGATTTGTTAATAAACCAGGACACTCGAGTTGTTTAATTGGACGCCCAGAGCACTGTGCCTTAAGGTGACCAACCTTATTGCATGTCGAGCAACGAAAAGGGAGACCCCAATTGTTAATAAACCAGGACACTCGAGTTGTTTGATTAATGATAATGTTATTAATATTTTTAGTAATAATATTAATAATAGTGTCATATATAAGTTAAGATGAAATAATGTTATTAATTTTTTTATTTTTTTTTAAAGTAAGAAAGTATTATATTAAACGATAAACTGAGAAATTACATATCTAGGCTTACAAAACACAACCTTAACATGTCTTTCATCTGCAATACTAACGGTACTACCCAATTCTATTGTCTTTTTATGATGAAAACCACCCCGTCCCGTGGGAAGAAACAAGTATTTTTAACAGTTCTAAGCTACATATCAGAACCAGACCAAATTCCTTCCTATTGACCATAAGACTAGACTGGCATTGAGACCCAAACATATACTACTCATCGAGATCTCAATCCCTGCTTGCACCGTGGTTTCCGAACTACCCCTTGCCTGGAGTCCTCAGAATGAACTGAATTCTTGACTTTTTTGCAATGACGTTAATCTTTTTATGCATGAGATGAGATGGGAGTATGCGTAATTCTCATTCCAAAATTTCACCGGCACCTCGTCCTCCTTCTCTTTATCCTCAAGGTCCATCAGCACCTGCGCCAAGAGGTTTTTCATGACCCAGAAGGTTACCACAACCTGCTCATACAAATCCATCCATGTGTGCCCTGGTTGTCCCAGGGTCCTGGATACACTCTGCAAGCGCCTCAAAATCCTCCACCAGATGAAAAGTCTCCATATCCTCCCACATCCCTTTCTCAGAATTCTCAATTTTCTTTTGAACCAACAATGGAACAATCATTTTAAATAAATGAGTAGACGACGCAGCCTTCCACTATTCCCTGTTATGTTTAGAGGAGATCGCTTCCTCTTTTCTTTTGGCTTCACGGCTAGTGGATCTCTCTCGCGTTTCCATCATCCCTAGCCACCAGCATTGCTTACCTCCCAAAATATCTTCCCACCACTTCTCAAATTTATTTCCAACGATCGACGCACCAACATTCATCTGCCTTGTCCTTCCTTCCCGTCATCCATTAATAAGCCGTTCTACATGCCCATTACTTTGCCACGTGACTCACTTTCCATGCCGTGGTGTGATCATAATCTTGTTATTTGTCGCTTCTAAGGAATATTTTTTTTTTGGTAAGTACTCATGGGTATTCTATTTACAACTTCTTATCTCAATTGCTCTAACTTTCGTGGGCATATTAATTTTAATGTTATTATCAATGTTGTAAATTATTAATATTGGTGTTAGTATTAATAACGTTGATAATATTAGTAATGGTGTTAGTGTTAATAGTGTCTTGGATTGGCCATATTGAGGTTTGAGGTTAAGGAAGAGGTTTATTTCAAACAAGGGTTTTTGGGTTTGTGGAAGCTCAACTAGTTATTGGAGGAGCATTTCTCGCAGGTGATCTGGAGTGAAGACCAACAATCAACTGGTACCGCGTCCCTGCAACAGTGCATCAGGGAGGGGGTCGCTCTTCGTCCATCTCCAACACACCGGATATGACGTCAAACTAGAAGTCCAATGAAGGCCAGAATGTCGGCAAAGGGGAGATCGTGGATGTCGAGGGTTTGGGTACCCCATCTCGATCAGTGAAAAGGGGCTTGAGAGGTTGCCTCCCACGAGCTCAGACTATTCACGCGCTTCAGATCCGATCGGAGAAGGTAAGAGAAAAGGTAGAACTCTGGAAGGAGAAAGCTTTGATAGGAAAATTCATTGGAATCTGGCCGAAAGAAAGCGATCTGGTTCGATGGATCAAGAGCACTTGGAATCTCAAAGGGAATTGTGACCTGCACCTGGGTTCAAAGGGTTTCTTTACCACCATCATTTTCAATCAGGAGGATCATGATCGCTATGATCACTATCCACTAGGATCACTATGCTAACTATGCCTACTAAGCGAACTAACAAAACTATGAAGGTTGCTAAGAACATAAGAAGCTCACTATCCAAACTAAGAGCCTACTACGCGAACTAAGAACATAAGCTCCATAAGCTCAATAAGTCAACTATGCTAATTACTTATAATCCAAATACACTAATAAGACCAATAAGACCAATAAGCCAACTACCACTATGAGAACTAGGAGCCCACTAAACTAACTACACTAACGAATTGAACTAATCCACTATGAACCATTGGATTTGGGGTCGGGGACTGATAAGAAATAGTTGGCTGATAAGAGCTATTATATTGCTAAGAGCTATAGGGTCGGCAAATGATACAATGTAATAGGCAAGAGAACTAATAAGCCAACATCTAGAGGAGTAGCAGGCAGGAGAACAAAAGAGTAAAGAGATCTACTAGTTTTATAAAGATAGCTTGTTGAAAAGAGGAGATATATTGCTAGCTAATAGGCACCATATTTCTTCTTCTCAGCAGGCCTCTATCTAAGGCCATGGAAAGAAAGATTCAATCTCGAGAAAGAGGAGATGAGGGTTGCTTCAGTATGGATTCGTTTGTACTCCTTTTCATGCGAGTACTGGGATCTAGAAATCCTTCAACATATTGGGAAGATGTTGGGGGGATTTGTGAAAGCAACGAAACAAACTAAACAATAGAGGTATACCACTTTTGCTTGCATCTATGTCTATATGGATTTGTCAAAATAGTTACCATAAACCATCAATACAAACTTGGAAGATGAAGAATGGCAGCAACCGGTCGACTATGAAGACATTCCATTTAGATGTAGACAATGCCATGATTATGGACATTTTACTCAAAATTGTCCAAAGAACAGTCAACAATTCTTGAAATCCCAACAAACACGGGAAAAGATGGAGGACAAGGATGGATTTGTTCAGATCCAAGACATAAGAAATCCTAGATCAAGTCCGATGCAACAAGAGGGAAAAGGACATAAAGGAAGAAAATCAAACAATAACAACCGATTCACGATCTTGACTGATAGGGAAGAATACGAAAGGCCCGATGATAAGGTTGACTCTCAAGAACCCCAATCAAGCAAGACGGAATCCAAGGAGGAAGGGGATTAGGGATATAATAGAATATGGAGGCCATGGAGGAAGACAGGGTTGAGGACATAGAACTAGGGGAGCTAGATCTAGATGAGATTGAGAAGGAATGTGAGAAAAAGGGGAAAGGCTATGTGTCTCGATGACAGTTGGAGCTCTTACAAGAAGCGATCATCAAAACAAGGGCTATTCAACAACTCGGGATAGAAACGAATCCTCAGAAGGGAAACAAACGAAAACAACCCGAGGAGGACCCACAGAGAGGTAGGAAGATGAATAAGCAAAGGATAGTTGAAATAGGAGTTAAGCTTATTGATTCAGGCCAGTATCCCATGATAGTAGCGGCCTTCTCTGAAGTTAATCGAGTGAATCAATGAAAATAATCTCATGGAATATACGGGGTTGCAATTACCCCAAGATATTTAAGACTGTGGCAAAGATGCTTAAGATAGAGAAACCAACATCTATTTTTCTCTGGGAGATGAAGTGTAAATCCGAAACACTTGACAAGGTCGGACAGAGGATTTGGAAAGGATGTAGGATAGTGGTAGTAGATGCTAACATGGCGGCAGGAGGACTTGCGATTCTTTGGTGCCCTGAACTAATTAACCTAACAAATATGTGGGCAACCCGTTTCTCTCTAATGACGGATTTCATGATCCTAGATTCAAGAGCAAAGCGAGCTCTAACAAACATCTATGGCCCAAGTGTGTTCCCTTAGAAACCCCCTTTTCTAGATTTCTTAAGATGGATAAAAAGGCAAGTAGGGAGTAGCACGTGGATTATGGGTGGGGACTTCAACTTGGTAACATCTCTGGGGAAAAAGAAAGGGGGGAGACATAATTTGGATAGATTCCAGGAATCTTTCAAGGATTTCGTCGAACAAAGTCAACTAGTTGACTTGGATACTGGAAATGTATGGTTCACATGGAACAATAGACGAGTAGGGGAGTACCGCATAGCTTTTGCATTAGACATATTTTTAGTCTTAGAGGACATTACCAAATAAGCAGGAGAGGTGTCATCCAGTGTCCTTCTGGCGTCTGGATCGGATCATTGGTCGATCTACCTGCAGTGGGATTGGTCAGAACACCCTAATAGGAAACCGTTCATATTTGAGCAATTTTGGCTTGAGCACAAAGACTTCAAATCACTAGTTCATAAGTGGTGGAAGGAACTGGTTCCCCTTATGGGATTAGGAATGTACCAATTACAACAGAAGTTGAAGGCTCTAAAAGCGAGGATTTATACTTGGAACAAAGAAGACTTTGGAAACATATTCTAGGACAAAAAAAGTCTGATTGAAAAACTAGAAGGGATCCAAAGAAAGGGCATGATGAACGAACGTTATGAGGAAGACATCAAACAACAAGAAAAATATCTTATCCATCTTGTTGTAAGGGAGCGACATGAAGAAATGTATTGGAAGAAAAAGTGAATGAATCAATGGCTTTAGGAAGGAGAACATAACACAAAATTCTTCCATAATACGGTGATCCAAAACATGCAGCGATCGAAGATTCACAAACTGAGGAAGATGGATGGGAGGAATGTCTAGACAAGAACGAAGATAGAAGAAGAGTTGGTCAACCAAATAAAAAAAGTCACGACAGAGGACCAGATTAACAGACAACAGGACATTGAGAAAATTACTTGACTCATCCCGACGGTGGTCACTCAGGAGCACAATGAGATATTGATAAAACCTATAGCACTGCAAGAGGTTGAGGAGGAAATGCACCAAATGGCGTTAGAGACAGCTCTAGGGCTAGATGGATTTACATCCAACTTTTTCCACTACTTTTGGGACCTCATAAAACAAGAAGTGTGGAAAATTGTTGAGGAATCGTGCCAAGCTCAAGGAGTCCTAAGGGATTTCAATGTGACCTTCTTGACTATAATCCCCAAGTCAGAGGGATCAGATACTCTAGGTAAGTTTAGACTCGTATCTCTGTGCAATGCCATTTACAAAATAATCTCTAAAGTGGTTTCCAATAGATTAAATTTGATCCTCCCCTTCCTGATTAGCCCAGAGAAACCAAGGTTTGTGGAAGGAAGACAAATCTTGGATGGAATTATCCTTGTCCAATAAGCTATATACTCTTCGAAACTCACCAAAAAACTAGACATGATGGTTAAACTCGGCATAGTCAAAGCTTATGGAAAATTGAGTTGGCAGTATATGAGGGAAGTATTGAAGTCATTTGGCTTTGGAAGAGACTAGATAGAGTGGGTCATGAACATGGTTTCATCCACTTTTTTCTCAATCTTGTTGAATGGATCACCCACCCACACTTTGAATTTGACCCGAGGCATTTGTCAAGGGGACCCCTTATCCCCCTTCATGTTCATCATCATGGCTGAGGGCCTTAGCCGGCTTATCCAGGCCCATTCGTCCAGAGGATAAATTCAAGGTTTAAGCCTCCATAAGGGGGCTGACAAACACACCCACCAACAATTTTTGGATGACATCTTGCTAATGGGGCACCCTTCAGTCCAAGAGGCAAGGTCTTTCAAGAAGTGTTTGACTCTCTTTTACAAGGCTTCTAGTTTAGAAGTAACTAAGAAAAAATCTCAAATTTTCTTCTTCAACACCCTTAGGGTGACTCAAAGGAACATCATTCACATCCTAGGTTACTCTGTTGGAACTCTCTCGTTAAAGTATCTAGGCGCCCCTACGGTGGAAGGGACAATCAGGAAGGCTTCGTGGAAGGATCTTCTAGATTGCATGAGGAAGAAGCTATCTGGGTGGACAATAAGGCCTTTAAACTTTCCGAGCATACTTATACTGGTAAAGGTCGTCCTCTAGGCTATGCCAAATTATTTATTCTCAGTTTTGGATGCTCCGAAGGAAATCCTCAAGGAAATTCATAATATCCAACGTGTTTTCCTACGAGGGGGAAACAAAGAAAAATCTAAAATAACTTTGGTAGGCTAGGATAAGGTCTTCCAACCAAAGAAAAGGGGAGGTCTAGGCCTTAGGGATCCAAAGAAAATAAGTGAGGTCCTAGGAGCCAAAATATGGTGGTGGTGGTGCACCCATACGAACGAGCCCTGGGCTAAGTTGTGGCATATGAAGTATGCCCAAGATAAGTTAGGAAATGATATGATCTGAATAAGCGATTAGAAAACGGGCTCCCACATATGGATGACTGCCCAACAAAATAAAGGTCTTGTTCAGGACCGTAGCTCGTGGGAAGTAAAAAATGGCCATGAAGCAAATTTCTGGGATGGTTCATGGAATCAATTTACCGAGCTTGTGGACAACACCAGATGGAAGATGGCAAGGGAAAGAGCTATAAGAGAAGGAAGGATCAAAGAGTTCTAATATTGGTCTGAGCTAAATAATAACATGGACTACAGGGAATGGCAAGGTAAGGAACGGTGGGAACGCTTGACAACCGCAGAAGAGACAAAGGAGCTATATGACATGCTCAATGAAAGATGCATACGAAGACAAGAATACCAGGACAAGTTAAGATGGGGGCACTCACCGAGGGAAGTCTTCAATATAAAGGAGGCTCTTCAATATAAAGGAGGCTTATGACATAAATACCAGTAGTGAGGAAGCCCGAGAAGATATTTGGAGAAAGATACAGATCATGAATCCTTGGCCAAAAACCACAACCTTCAATTGGCTAGTAATAAAGAGAAGAATTTTGACAGGGGACAATATAAGAAAAAGGGGTATTGAGGGACCTACACAGTGCCCCCTATGCCACAACAAAGAGGAGAAAATTAACCACCTTATGGACGAATTCCCCATTTTCCTCACACTCTGGGATCGAGAGGCGAGCCGGATCAAACTTTCAAAAACTGGAACATGAAATCTTTCCAAAATCCTATCCTCAACTTGATATGGGAAATGTTCCCAGGGATGTTATCATGGGTTTTATGGAAGGAGAGGAACAACCAAATCTTCCAGGACTAAAAATCCGCAGAAGAGGAAGTTTGGAAGAGACTAACTCACAACATTCAGGAGATGGTGAGGAATAATCAGTGAATAGACAGGGAAAAGGAGCTAAATGAACATGAGACCCGAATATCAGAAGTTTGGGGGCTTAGTAAAGAATACTTAGGGGGGATATGAAAGCAAGCTCTGGCCCGTCATTCAGATAATCCAATTTCATGGTACCCTCCCCCGGAAGGAACCTACAAGCTTAATTTTGATGCAACCTCAAAAGGAAACCCTAGTTTGGTTGGGAAATGGAAGAGTCTGTAGGGACTCCATAGGGGATATGTTGTATGTTTACTACGGATCCATTGGATTGGAGACGAACAACACAACGGAGCTAGAAGGCCTCTTGCAAGGCCTCAAGATTTTTACTAGATCTAGATGGCTTCTGGCAATGGTGGAAGGAGACTCTCGATTCATCATCCAAATGGCCATAAATTTGACCAATGGGCAAAAGGTGGAGAAAGTGGCAACCATATGGCACATGTTGAACATATTGGGAACCCTGAGGGCCCTACTGTCCATGAGTCGTGCTTGGCATTTCCTCCATGTTAGGAGGGGAGCTAATAAAGTTGTCAACCTCATGGAAAATGTTGGCGTAGGAGGAGGACACTGCATCACAGAAGGACAACTGCAGGATTTTGAAGGAGCACATTGGGTATACTAATGCCGCCATCTGGCCAACAATGATCATGTGGCGATAAGACTGGAAGGAAGGGATGGTGGGGTACTCATGGCCATGTCACAAGACCACAAATGCATGGGACAGATGCATACCACCTCATTTAATATCGACGAAGCAAGGACAATGTAAGGACCTCCCATCTATGGTCATGATACGAGTAAGCACTCATTACAGTTGTTGGGGAGATATGGATAGGATAACATAAGGTTCTCACCTCAGGAGTTTGGGAATCCAATTATGAACACTATCGAGACTGGTACAGTAGAAGCAGTTCAATGAATAGTCAAAACGAATGAAGTAATGAACCGCCCAATTTTATCAATTATGGCCTACCCTGCTATAAATTCGGATGAGCGTCGGGGTCTCTCATACCTAAATTTGTTTCGATCATACCTTGTTGTTTCTATTATCATTAGAGTGAACCACCTTATCCAAAGTCTTACCTTGCTAAAAATCAATCGAGAGAAGATGGCATCGTGGGAGAAGCAAGGCGGTACTACTGCTACTACCTCATTGGTTATCCGTGATCGAGGGAGGAAAATGGAAGCCATAATATATCTGAGGGGAGAGAGGGGAAGGGTAACTCAAGCCCAAACACAGGCTCAAACTACAACTACATTATTCCACAAATGAATTACCACAGTCATCCACGATGAGAGAGAAGCGATAGAAAATGAGATGTGGGAGAGGGTAAAGACGACCCCGATGGATGAAATTTAGGAGGAGGTCGAGGAATGGGTGATAGAACGTGGAACTATAGTGGGAAGGGCGTCGGACTATGAACACCTAATGATGGCGTATTGGTTCATGAAGAACCTTATGGCTCATGTGATGATGGAGAGAGAAAATAAGAGGCAGGGGGATATGGATCCAGTCCAAGCCTGGAAGGAGAACCACCAGGATTCTCGACTGATGCACAAAAAGGTTGATCTCATTGGCAGCGAATTGGGATTGAATTTTTATGTCCCGCCCTCCTCGAGTTGCGATGTAGGACAAACCAGTAGGGAAAAAAATCAAGAAGTTGGAAGTGGAACCGAGATCGAAAGGGAAGTTGGGAGATGATCAGGACATGCACACAAAATGCCATGACGGAGGAGACACAAAGCATGCACAGGCCCAAGAGTAGTATCGATCCAGTTAAATATTTTATTTTAGAAAAAGGATGTAACTAGGATATGATAGTTTTGTTTTCGATGAAAGAAGTAGATTAGTTAGAAAGGGACTGGTATTTTTTTGTATTCCCACTAGACACAGACTGAAGATGGAAGGATGAAACAGTTTTTGGAAGTGTCGTGAGGCTAGTCCTGACAAAACTCTGGATGACTGCTATGTAATTTGCTTCTTATGTTAATATAGTTTTTTTAATTTGCAAAAAAAAAATGTCTTGGATTGGAAAACCAAATCCAATGGTGATGGCGATGACATCACTCCTATGGATGCGAGCGGATGTTACCACATTACCAACACAAAAGAGTAATAATCATTGAGTTAGGACCTTTGTACATTCCTCTCCAACTTCTCAAACCTACAAAATCATTACATCATCGAGTGTTTATGTATCCATAGCACCAAATTTTAGATTTACAACTAAATAGTTAGAAGATCATTGTTATTTACAAGTGGTTAACTTATAATTTATCTACATCTAGAGCCAGGCATTACTGGTTGAAATTAAATGGTTTTCAATTATAAAAAGTTGCTTTAATTACGTCGATAGGTATTCTTATTTTTAAATTGGAGGGAAGGTTCCACATTAATCATGCTTTTAATGATAAATTTTGATCGTGAGGACATAATGATAGATAGAGGGATATTATTAGTCGTGTCCATTACATTAAGCATCCAAAAATAATTGGTTATCGGTCGAGTATTTTTAATTCGACTGTTATTCATTAGTGCATGTAATTGAGGTTACATCTTAATCGCCCAAGTTCATTACATGCATAAATGATCATGCAAACACCTATGCATGCCACGTATACAATGCACATGCCATGTATAATATTAACCAAGAGTACACACAACAAAGTAGTGGAGCTTGGAAGGTAGTCTTAATCAAAAGCACAAGCATCAAGGTAGCAGAGCATGGAAGGCATTTAAAAATGTTTTCTACACTCTCCATTCCCTGGCCTTTCCATTATAAATTTTCCTTTGGTTTGGACATCAATTCTCCATGGAAAATGGTTTTTGTGATGTATTTCATTGTTGCTTTTGTTGCAGGATGCATCATAGTATTTGGCTACCGATAAAGTTGTGACTCAGGCACACACACAATTAGTGCCTTGTAGTGGAAAGTGGGAATCCCTCTTTTGGCAAGGAAGGGGAGTAGGAGATACCATGCAACATGCTTTTTAGAAAAGCATTTAAATTGTCGAAGTGAAGTTCTAAAGCATGCCTTCTTTATTTACTTTACAACTATTAATGTAAATGCTTGTGCAGGGCTATTGCATGTTGTTGTCATTTTTTAAACGTAAGTAGTTATATTTGCATGGGTTAAAAGTTCATTATGTAATTTCTCCTTGGATTTGTATCTGGAACAAGGATCCAATGCTTATGATTTTATCCAATTAGATCGAACATATTCCATCATAGAGGCTTTTAAGGATTAATTTGGGATAAACTATGATGTGTCTTATTATTTTGCATTTCTTTATAAATCAACTTTCATGTATTGTGGATTTTATTGGTTGATGTTTTGTTCGGAAGGTGTAGCCTCATTTGATCTGTGGTAGCTGTAGTTTTACTGAGGAATTCAAGTGGTTGTCTCATTAGAATAAAAAAAATATGTTATGGAGAGCGCTACAAAAGTGTTTTCGGACTTGTGATGGCCCAATTGTTTTCGGACATCACGGTGTTCCTATTTCCAAATGATATATGTCCCTCGCAACCTTTTGTAGGTATGCGCATATTTTTTCCACGAGGTTTAATAGACAAAGCATTAAATCGTTATTTGTTAGTACATATAATGAAAATCCAAGTATGTTTACATCATTGTACCATGAGAATGAAGGGAAGAGATTTAAACTTTTCGTTGAGTTTTACATAAACTCTCATTGATCAATTTTAACCTCAAATTTGGTAAGTTTAATAGATTTATTTTAAGTTCAATAGATTCGAGATTGAATTGAGTAGCCAAAGCTTTGCAAATGGTTCATTTTATCTATTTCTAGGTTTAATAGATTGGAGATTAAATGGATCTTTGTATGAGGCCATAATGACATTCATTTTCAAGTACATTTACATCATTGTACAAAAACGAGGAGCTATTATTACAATTATGGATGGAATAGATTCTAACTTTTCAATAAATGTGATAGAAGAGTTTTAATCCTAAATATTTTGGATAACCAAAGTTTGCATCTGGTGTCTTAATTTCTTTCTGAACTTAATAGATCCAAGATTAAAAGGAATCTTGCAAGTTGTTATAAAGATAGTCTTTCGCAAGTATGTTTACCTTAAGAGATTTCTAACATTTCATTGTTTAACCTCATAACTTCTAATTAATCACAATTTTGAATCTTGTTTCTCAATGGTCTTTCTTCAACATGGTGTTATGTGGAGGTGCTCTTATATTTTCTACCTTTTCTAGGCCACATGTACCATCCTCTTGATTTTGAAATTAGAATTGAACTATGCAATGATAGAAGCTGCAATTGTAGACCAAAATGTATTGAGATTTTGTTGCAATACGTAACATTCAATTTGTGCATATGGTCTCATTAGTTGTACTGAAACATATTAAGTTGGACTGGCAATAGTATACCGCCAATAATAAAATATAGTTCAATTATGTGTTTTCCACCATTTTATTTGCTTCAACAATATAGTAGGCGTTTCTCGAATTACAACCTAGGGATCTTGAGACGAATCCTTCAGTGTTGCAATGGACTATATACTATATTGATCTCCATCCATTGTATCCATATTCACAAAATCATATCAATAGCTTGGGGATTGTTTGTGAAACAATTCTTATCTAGCTTTCTTCAATGACTTATCCACTGTAGAGATCATGGTTTCAAATACTGTTATATCCTCCACATCATGAACATATTTAAATATTTTTTTGAGCATTATACAAACTAAAACGAAATAAAGTTCACTAATATTTTATCTTTATGCTAACTACATTATTTGATTTAGACCTTTTGAAAAACATTATTTTCTTCTTTTAATTATTCTTAAAAATGATAGAGCAAAAAAATTGTGGTTTCCCTAATAAACATGGTTGTTGTTTGAAAAATAATATGAAAATGAAATATAGGAAGAAAAACAGTGATATAAGAGAGGGACAAATGGTTTTATTTCCAAAGAAAGAGTAAGAAAAAGTTCATGGCACCCGTAGTGTTTACCTTTGACATACTTTAATAGCCTAAAATTTGAAAAAACATATCAATAAACTCTTTTACTATCCATGAAGCTTTTTCTTTGGAAAGCCCTCAAATGTTTTTACAAATAAAGTTGTATGTAATGTGTGTGTATATATATTGAGGTTGGTACATATAAATAGTCTCATTTGAGAGTACATGACCAACAACCAATAAAAATAAAGCATCATCTATATATTGGGACACAAGTTAACTTAATCGATATCTCAAGTCATGGTGTCTAGTCACGGTACATCTATACTAAGTATACCAATTGTTTTCAGGGACTGCAACTAGATAGAGGAATCTCTACACACATGTAGAATATATGGATATCTTTTAATATCATTCTTCAAAAGAAGAGTAGGACACGATCTCTTATACAAAATCGAGGATTCATGTCTATGGTGATGTCGTACATCCATGAAGTCAAATATAGTTGGGGCACAATTGTAAAGTCAAATATTTCATTCCTTTGGAAAGAACAACACAGTTGGTACGAAAGTTGAGGTAAGTTTTTGTTTTGGTACTTTAAAATATTATTGTTAAGCACTATCCTTGCAAGTCTTATCTTATGACTCCACTAAGGAAAAATAAGAACAAAGAAGTACACTTTGAGACAAAATCCTCATCTTTTGATGACCTTGTCAGATGTAGAGGTGAGCACATCCATTAGTTAAGAAAAATAGCTCATCTTGGTGACTCCACATATTTTGGAATCAATAAAGAAATGATATGGGATTTTTTAATGAACCATGGATGCAAAATTGGGTTGATACATTGGATTTCTCAAAGATCCCAGGATATCCTAATCAATTCAATGGAAATAGTTGGAGGAAATGCATACCAACATTCCATGGACATGGAAATTCAGTTGAATGTCATATTATATAATTCATGGGAGCAATTTCAAAGTTAAATACAGTACATGAGGATGTTAAGATAAATATGTTCAAGATATGTCTTGATTCATCCAACAAAGATGTAAAAAATTGGTATGATGGGATCCCTAAGAAAGGAATTCACTTGCTTGAAGATTTTTTCAAGGTTTCTTGTGAGATACGGGATCCTTATTTCAAAGGGGATATTGTATATATAATTAAAAAATGAACTTCTAACCCATCACTTGAATATGAAGATAGTGACAAAGATCAACCTCGAGAAAGCTCTTAGGTTCAGAAGACATTGTTGAAGAACCTTCGGTTGAGGATTTTGTCAAATAAATCGAGGAACTCCACGATGAAGATCAATAGAAGGATCTTGAATAGGAAACATATTTAAAAAATAAGAATAGGTCCAAGAAGAAATCCTCGAGGGTTTCCAGCCACTCGTTGTTGCAGGCCTAGAAGAACATGAAATTGATTATCAAAATGAAATTCAAGAAGATAATGAAGATAATGAGGAAGTTCTCATGGGAGAGACGTTAGTGATTGAGGATAATGTCAAAGACATGGTTTATGCCTCTCCTTGTCCTCCTCATGGTGATGAGGGTTTGATGATCCTTCCTCTCTCTTTTGATTTCAAAGACAATTTTTTCAAAGATGATAAGTTTGATGATATCTTTGTTATTGAAGGTGATTTATATGGATATGACAAAGTATGTTTCCCCCATGAGAGTCATGATATGGATGTGGATTATTGAAAATTCAATGGAGATCCCATATATGACTCTTCTAATGAGGGAAGTGTAAATTTTGAATACCCTAAAAGATCAATTTTGATGAGGATCCTTATGAATTAGTTTAGACACACTTGTTCACCAACCAACACTCTTATCCATGCTTCAAAAAGAATGATGCAGGTTTTGGATAGAAAGAATAAGAAGATCGACTTATTAAATATATAATACCCATGAGAAGACACTATGAAGAGCACCCAAAATATTTGGGGAATGAAATAACATGATTTCAAAATGGTATTGGATCCTATACACCCTTCACCATTGATGTTATTACTCAGTTTTGGACGATGAACTTCGACGAGGTCATGTCTTAGTTAAGTATGGGTGCAGTTATTGTATTAACTTCCCCTTATGCTAATAATTGTTGTTTAACTTTTTGCCTAGAATTTGAAGGTACTAACAATGTGGTCGAGTATGAAGTTCTCTTGCACGACCTTGAGTTAGCCAATCTTTATGGTATTAAGTTTTTAGATATTATTAGCAACTTTGGTGTAATTGTGATGCAATTCAAAGAAAAGTTTTCATGTAAAAATCAAAGGCTAAAAAGTTACAGGGATGCAATGAGATTGGTTATGGAAAATTTCAATGCCTTGTCTTTGCAAGTGGTTCCCATAGTTCAAAATCAATTGGTTGATTTCTTGGTAGTATTTTTTTAGATATTTTACATCCTGATATGTTCCAAGGTTGAATGGAGCTATGCTATGGCACGATCAACTCAATTTTTAAATATTTAGATCTTAATCTTGATTTAAAAAGAGTGTTGATTGTTTGTACTTCAAAATTGTGTAGACATAGAGGACTGTAGACATACTAATTACTGGGGAGTTTGCTCTTGAGGCATTTCCAAGTGTATGTTTAGTAATCATCTGGAATTTATGATGAATGGGAGAAATTGTGGAACAAATGAATTGTTTGAGGTATCTTTAGACAAATCTTACACATTCTTGGTGGTATAAAACGCATCGAGCATTTAATAATTCAATAGTTGATATAGATGTAAATAAAATCTTGGTTAAGTGCAGAACAATGACATCTAGGACATTCATTTGTGAAACAACAAAGAAACATTCATTTACCATTCAACAAACAAGAATCCATGAGAAATTATAGGTCATGTACATGAAATCTCTATCCCTAGATATAATACTCAAACACATACACATTCATACCATATATCTAGTGCAAAAGTAGGATACTCAAAGATTTTATTAGATCAAGAAAATGTTTACAGAGGTAGAAGTAGTTGGAATTATAGAAGGAGAACATAATCACATAGAGGAATATTGCATGCTGACATACACAAAGATTTGAATTTTAGAATTTTTCCTTCTTGCATATCATCAACCTAGTCTAGAGCATCAAAATTGATCCCACGGCTCTTCAATATTCCTTATAAAAAAATTGCAAGTTCCCAAATTCAAATATGAATTCTCTTTATAAAGGAGAGAGTATTTCTTGTTAGTAATTCTATCCTTTCTTGAAAGTGCCCTTGTTTTTGCTTAATTCTCAAAATTGATTCCACTTTATTCTGTTTCAATTCTGTTAAGTTATTGTTTAAACTTCCCAACTGCATCTTCTACTTTCATCCTTCCTTAATCGAAATATGTTGTGGGGACCCCTACGTTGATGTATCGCCTAATCGAATAGGATTCCCTTAATATGGTATGGCCAATTTATGGTACTTGGAAATTTTATGCCACTCTTTACATAATGTATACTTATGGGTCCTCATTGAATGCATGTCCAGCTCAACTTTTGTGAAGTTTTCATAGAATATAGGTGTCGATCTCTTGAAGGTGAGCTTCAAGCTAGTCCACAGTTCAAATTCTTTAGTCAATTGTTGGGAAAGAAAACTCCATTTAAGTTATCATGCAACTCCTTAAATTTCCTTTCTTCGATTATCTTTTTATTTACTTACTCTTGACAATCTTCCTTCTTACACAACTCTCCATTTCGATCCCAAAAATGGGGAATCTCCTTGTCTAGTGCATCTTTAAACAAACTTTTGAAGAAATAAATATATGATATCATAACGTTTATTCTGCTTTGATCCTTGTTCATAAAGACCCTTTTTGTTAATACCTTGTTGGAATATTTAACCATATATGGCATGTTGGTTTCCTTCAATTCTTCCAATTTCCCTTTGGTTTTGTTGTTTAAAACTTGAACACATTACTTTCAATATCTAGATTCAATTCAAGCTTAGTTATTGTCCTTTTTATCTCAGTCGCGGCATTAATGGCCAACTTCAATTCATCCTAGATTAATTCAAAATGATCCCAATGTTGGATTATTTCCTCACTTACCTTGTCCCATAGTTCCTTTTTGGATCCTCTAAGGGGGGACTTTCCCCATCATCTTTTGGTTTAGTGATCCAACTTGTTGCAAATTTTCCCTTTCCTACTTTAAGTTATCAATGAGGTTGCCTTATCCCATATGTTAACTTCCATCTCTTCAATTTGGTGCACATTCTTACTTAATCCCTCTTTTAGGGAATCTGCCTCTATCTATTTAGGTGAGAGGTATATTTTAGTCTCCTATCTCATTTAGTTGACTGAGGGATGACATGGGTAGAAAGGGAGGTATTTTCTAGCTTCATCCTTGATATTTGCACCTCTAAGTCTTCCACTTTGTCTTTGTACTTCTCCATTTGGAATTTTAAGCATGACATGTTCTAATGCAACTTTTATTTATTCTCTTGTAGTGTTACTAATTCAGAAGTATGTACATGCTCTGTATCATGTAGGTGGGGCTTCTTTTTTAGTACACTGACAATCTCATTATCCTTTTGTCACAATAATGACTGTACTAGGGTGGAATCATTTGGGTTGAACCCCAACGTGACAATATTTTTCTCTAACTCCTTAATGGTCAGATGTTGGGCCCTAGTGGCCACTTTATCTTCTTTCAAATTCTTATCAATCTTTGGGAGAGCCAAGCACATCTTTTTCATATTGGTTGAGAATTGCAGGAAATACATACACAATAAGTCACTGAATTGTCTGTAGAAGTCTACTCTATCTAGAGGAATGAATTGACCAAAATTAAAATTGTACTCGGTTGATTAATTTCTAATCATCATAGATTTTTTCCAAAGGAACTTTGGGCTCTAGGACTGCAATCTTAAAGGTTCCATCCTTGTGGTCTACCACTAATAGTAATTTATTTTGTGATGGATCTACCCTATATCTATGGTCTTTTATTACATCCATATTTTACTTTCTAATTTCCATATAACATGAATACAAGGTTGTCTTCTCTTTTATAGAGCCTATGGGAGAGGATATTTGTTGTGGGTCTGATGTGCCCAACAATACTAAGGGAAATTGTTTTATGGTTACAAGTGGTAGATTTTCACTTGTGCCTTACTCTCTTGATGTTGTTTTTGATCCACTTGCAAAAATTTCAACCTGTATATGTTCTACTAAGGTCTACTTAGAATCTTCTTCCTCCCATGTTTTATCATTATTTCTTATTGGTCCTGATTTAGGGTCATCAATATCCATATCCATGTGGACTTTTGAAACTGCTCTTTTTCTCACTGATTTTGGCTTTTGTGGGTAGATATCACTGTAGGACGACTTTATGTTTGGTCTCCTTGTGTCCCTTATATATATTTGTTTGTATCAATCCACAATATTGTAGTCACCTGCTCCAGTGTTAGTAAGTTAGCTATTTTCTCCCACTCTGGGTAGGACTTGTGATTATAGGTTGAATTTTTATTCTCCATTCTCCTTTTGGATATCACATGATGGAGATCACAATCCCATATTTATCATTTGGACAAGCTTAGTTGCTTCGACATTTCTTCCATATATGACATAACACTTCTACTTTTAACAATTAGGTAGCTTCAATGTGATGGGGTTCTTCATTATGGAAAAGTGCATATGATCAATATATAAGAATATTTTCCTAATGTACTCCTTGAAAAATACCTAGGGATTAAAAAATGCAGGTAGAAAATACGTTTCCTCTTCAAATCCATACACCCTTACGATGGTATGGTTTTAAAATATGAACCAATCACATGTTTCAGTATTTGGACTTGACTGTAATAGATCCTTGTACAGGGGGGAATCCTTGGTGGTGCAATATTATGCAAGTTAAAATAGATTGTGTTCATATATTTGTTTGTAAATATTTGGAAACCATAGTTCTGAGGTTGCATGAGGACCATATTGGTCCATTTATAAGTTAGTAGTTATTCTCATGTCTGATCCTTTAGGTTCAATCCTAAACCTTCAAAGCATGTCAAGTTCTGATATAGAAATAGGTAGAACAAGAATCATGGATACTTGAAGCAATCAATGGTGTGGAAATATTTAAGATGTGCATGGATGACGTTTGCAAAAAAATGGCATAAATCAAACCTACTGGCCATAACACCTGTTGCTAGCATCAAGGTATTTAGGAAACCTAAAATGGCATCATCTACTACTCTACCATGGTCATACCCCATTATAATGAATATTAGGGTTAGGGATTTCCTTGAGCATTCTGAAAAATTGGAGGCATTGTATGGAGTTGGACTGAATGAAACTGGAGTGTCCTCTTTAATATGCTTTTCCAGTACATGATTTCCTTCTAAAATATTTAGAGCTTGGTTTGAAGTAGGTGGGGTATCATTGTCCAAGGGTTGCATAATTGGCTGGTGTAAAAGGCAGATCATAGGGCCCTAGAACCATTAGAGGAGAATACAACATGTTTTCAAGATGAGTAGTTGGTGACACACAAAGTGACAAATTCAGGGAAATGGACAGCTTGTGGGCGAAATTATCTGGTGAGGTTTGTGTTAGTAACAAATTATACTACCTAAACCCTATTACTTGAAACATGAATTGTTGTTGGTAACCCTCTCTTGAAAATTAACCATTTATTGAATTTTTTTGGATTCTTGCACGGGGACTTCACTTAGTGAACCTCTCACATAGCACGTATGATCGCGAGATATTAAAGAATACCCTTAATTTCCAGAGATATTGACCAAAACTCTTTTTGTTGAAACCCCCTCCCAATACCTAAAACCTCCTCCCCACCCTTTTTTTATACCTCAATCCTTCTAAACCACCCTACCCACCCCCACCTTAAACCCCTCATCCCCCCAATACCTACAATATATTGGTTCAATTTTTGATAATTTTAAAATCCACAATATGAACTAACGTGATAGGATATTGGTTAACAAGTGAAGACCCCGTGGATTCTTGCTTGATTTGTCTTATATGAGTGGCATTTGTGTGCTGTGTAAATATTTTCTTCCTAGATTTGTTGCAAACAACGGAAAATTTGGAGGTACTCAGTTATATCATGTTCTATTTTTTAGTTTTGACCTTTTGCAGGATTATGAGACCAATCGAGCATTATATTTTCTAAGTATGATAGGTTACCAATTTCGTAGCGAAATATGTTATTTCAGGTTAAAAGACGCTACATAATTTTAACCTAATTTTGTAGTGGAACTCAACAAATTTTCCATTTTAGATCTACAAAATTTCAAATTTTCGATGCTGCCAAATGCATTGGGAAATCAATTGAAGATTGAAAACCAACCAATCAAATTAAGTAGGCTTTCAGAGCCTCATTCAACATGCATGCTCAATCAGATTTGGAGACTTGCAACATCAAGAGATAGTTTGGTATCGTTTGAATCATATTTGATGGTGTGACCAGTCTTTCTAGTCGCACCCTTTCATTTTTTCTCATGATTTTTTTTGAAACTGAGGATTTGAAATATCTATTGTATCTTAACCAAGGAAAATTTTAGGGGTGAAATTAAGGGAGTTAGAAAAATTTAATGGACAAATTTTAATATGAAAAGTTCCTTTTAAATTTTAATACATTAGTCCAATATTTATTAAACAAATAAAAATTAAAACACAAATAGCCCTCTCCCTATTAATGAAGGAGGAAAACAAATAATGATTTCACCCTCCCAAAGTTACCTAAAATCCTTTCTTCGCCCTTGTTTTCAAATAAAATTTATATTTAATCCTTCTGTTGCCCCCAATTTTTTACCGTTGAAAAATTCCAATGCTTATTTAGCCCTCCATATTTTTACCTTTTAACCAATTTTTTACCTTTCTTCGTGCCAAAACCCCCGAATTTTGTATAAATTTTTATAAGTTATTTGTACCTTTCTTTGAGCCAAAACCCCCCCTATTTTCTATAAATTTTTATAACTTTTACATGTCTTCATTAGATCAACCAAATGTTATTTTTGGCCAAAAAGTAATATTCATCATCCCAAATGTATCATTGTTTTTCTTTTTATTCACAATCGGTCTTCGCCCAATGGTAAACTAAAATCTAGTTGTTGTTTATGTCACATTTGTTTCTGCAGTTTTAAATTGTTTTGGGTTATAGTTACATATTACTAGTTATGCAAGAGACAGTAATGCCAAAAATAGTAAAACTCTACTTATTGTCATGTTTGACATACAATTTAGTGATGGATTCCATATAGTTAATTCTATTGAAAAAATGGCCTCTTCTAGTGGCAAAAAGATCGGACGTTTTTCAATTTCAATGGCTAGTTGTGAGTAATTTGGTTGACTTTTAGATTGTTTGTTCACTTAATTTTATTACCTCATCTTGTGTTGTTGAGATTAATAAGCTAATTTTTTAATTGAAATATGAATTATTCATGCTTTTACATCCCATTGTTCTATAAATTATGGTAAGTTGAATAAAAGGTTATGGGATTTGTATCGAGTCACATTTGATTTTGATAACTAGTTTAGTTGTGTCTAACGGGTTACGATTTTTTTCATTCTTTGATTCTTTGATTGCTTGAATAGTAAGCCCATTCTTTGTTTACCTTTTTTTGTAATTCACAACACATTTTTTATTATAATATTAATAAAAAAATTCAATCATTTTTATTTATTTGAATAATATATACATATTAAAAAATTATAAGATTTAACCCAACATAATAAAATCCACTGGATTCCATCAATATGTGACTCTTCTTTCTCTCTAGCTAGTGTTATTTAATATTTCTAAAGTGCCATTGAAAACTTAGGTTTTTTTTAAATATATTTTGAATATATATGCACAAAACAAAAACTATTTCACAGGGGTATGATGTGTTATGCTATGCACTACAAATTCCATATAATTTCTCAAAGGTTCCATATAAAACTTAGTTTTTTTTAATATATGCACAAAATAAAAACTATTTCACGGTGTTATGCTATGCAGTATAAAACAAAAAGTACTTCACCCTGTTATGCTATGCAGTACAATTTTAGGGTAAAAAAATGCCATGAAAACTGGATGGACAATGACTTTTTTTATTAGTTTATGCAACCCATAAATTTTGCTTCTTATTTTTAAAAAATATATTTAGTATATATGCACAAAACAAAAACTTCATAGTGTTCTGACATAAAACTTGAAGTGATAATTGATTTTTTATTATTTTATGCAACAATTAAGTTTTCCATCTTTATTTTTTTAAAATATATTTAGTAGATATACACAACAAAAACTACTTCTCTATCGTATCCATAAAACCTAGATGGACAATGGAATTTTTATTAGTATATGTAACCCTTAAATTTTCCAACTTGTTTTTTTTCCAAATATATTTAGTATATATATGCACAAAACAAAAGCTACTTCAAGGTATTATGCAATACAATTTTAGGGTAAAAAACTACCATGAAAACTAGATGGAAAATGATTTTTTATTAGTTTATGCAATCCTATAAGATTTCAAATTTGTTTTTTAAAATAGATAGTATATATATACACAATTTTTTTTTACTTCATTGTGTTATGTAGTACAATTTTAAGGCAACAAATTGCCATAAAAAATGGATGGAGAGTGACTTTTTAATTAATTTATGCAAAATTGAATGGACAAAAGAGCTTACAACTAGCTAAACCAAGTCATTTATGCACATGAGTTTCATATATAACACTTATTATTTTGAGTCTTATATGCTAACTAACTCTTGATACGATTTAATAGCAATGAAATAATGAATTTATACTAATCAATTAGGAAAATAAAATATTTGTTTGGGATATATGAACAACTTTGCAAATTATAGTATGGATTTTTATGTCACTTAAATTGCATGCAAGATTCAAGTGCAGTTCATTTGTTTATAGTGGGTATCATTAAAAAATATATGATTGGTTATCCTTTAAAAATGTATATTTGATTTAATGTGTGGTTATTGGGCCAAGAGGCGCATTCTACGACCCAATAGAGGGTAAAAAATAAAAGAAAATAATTATAATATACCAAAAAATAAAAGAAAATAATTTTAATAATATACCCAAAAATAAAAGAAAATAATTTTAATATACCAAAAAATTGGTCCGCTTGATAAAAATAAAATAAATATCAAAATACAATTAAAAATAGAGCCAATTCATATATGAATCGTGTTGAGGTTCACATTTCCTCAACACACTTAACCTTTCATTTTAAAACTAACTAAATCACGTAATTTTTTCTTAAAAAAAGTGTGTAACTCCTTCCGTAATCTCCTCATAAAAAAAATGAATATACCAAAAAATTGGTGGCTTGATAAAAATAAAATGAATATCAAAATATAATAAAACAATAGAGCCAATTATAAATTAATATATGGAGCATGAGCTTTCATTTTAAAACTAACTAAATCACATAATTTTTTTCTTAAACAAATTGCACAAACTTTCTTTCTAATAAAGAAATCTTACTGTATTAAACACAATTATTATTATCATTTTCTTCATGATTAATTTGATAATTTGGGTTAACCCAAATTAAAAATGAAATATTAACCCAAACCAAATCTTTATTATTACAAGTACAATCTACTCATTTATGTTTTTGTTAATTATTTAGCAAAAAGAAATTTGCATCAACCACAATCTTTGTTTTAACTTTCTTTTAAAACATAAAAGACTTAAAAGAATTTTTTTCTTAAAAAAATTGCATTTCTTTTTTATAAAGAAATCTCAAGGTATTAAACAGAATTACTATTATTTTTTATTGATGATTAATGTGATAATTTTGGATAACTCAAATTAAAAATGAAATATTAACACAAACAAAATCTTTATTATTACAATTATAATATATTAATTGATGTTTTTATTAATTATTTAGCAAAAGGAAATTTGCATCAACCACAATCTTTGTTTTAACTTTCTTTTAAAATAGAAAATGCTTATAGTGTTAAGTTTAAAAAATTAATATTAAATCAAGTTTTTATATCTAATATTCTTCTTCAAGTTTAATATCCGCTTCATATGGTTTTATTTGGGGGATGTGTAACTCCTTCATAGTTTATAATCCCTTCAAATAAGAATATTGCATAAACTTTATTTTTGATAAAGAAATCTCGGTGTATTAAACACAATTACTATTATCTTTTTCTTCATGATTAATGTGATAATTTGAGTTAACCCAAATTAAGAATGAAATATTAACCCAAATTAAAAATGAACTATTAGCCCCACTAAAATCTGTATTATTACAATCACAATCTATTCATTGGTGTTCTTATTAATTATTTTGCAAAAAGAAATTTGCATCAATCACAATCTTTGTTTTAACTTTCTTTTAAAACATAAAACTCTTAGAATGTTAAATTTAAAAAATTACTATTAAATCAAGTTTTTTAATCTAATATTATGTTTTAAATTTAATATTCGCTTCATATGATTTCAAGTTTTTCTTTTGCGAGATATGGTTCAGTAATAATAAGAATACAACGTTTCACATGGTTAAACAGTAAACAAACTATGGTTTCATAATATATTTTTTTAACGAACACAATATTTGTTTTTAAATCTATTATTAATTATATTTATGTTATGATTGAATTTAAACAATGAGTTATGTTTCATTCATAAATTTCTTTGCTTTGGAAAAACTTAATGTTGTTCTAAGACAATGTTGTTGTTTTTTTCAATAAATTAAATCAATGTTACCGTTTTTTTCTCATCATTATATATCATTAATAAGGTTATGCTCTTATTAAAATCTTATATGTACATGTAAATTTTTTCACATTATAACATTTTAAAAACTAACATGGTATTAAAAATATCAGTTTAAAGTTAAATTAAAAAAAAAATCAATTGCTTTAGGTTAAATTTGATAACTAGACTCTAACTAAACCACATTAATCATTGCTTTGGGTCTTTTTGAACTTTTCAAAATATATTTAAGAGGTACTAATATTTAGGTGATTTTTCAAACTTTTAAAAATATTTTTTGGTTTAAAATATTGATTTTTATTGTAAATCATGCCCAATAATTAATATGCTTCACCCTAGAGTTCTCAAATTTCACATTTCAAGGCACTCTATCACACTAACTACTCAACCTCTTATATATACAAAAATATTGAAATCTCGTCTAAATCCTTTCTCTTAAATCCTTGTAATAATTGTTTAATATTTAAAACCAGAAATATTAAAACATTTAAATATTATAACCATGTTCAAACATTGCTATCATGTTGAAACTGGAGTTATGGTTGTTTAAATTGGTTTAAACATATTCTCCATTTGCGCGCAAAAAAAAACCTGCAAATAATATATCAATTCTCCATTAATGCAAACCAACAAATAATATATCAGTTCTCCATTTGTTGCAATGACAAATATATCAACCAACTATGTAATGTAAATAATACATGCGCTATCTAGATATCATTGTAATGCAAACAAAATATATCCATGTAATGCAAATAATACTTGATCTATCCAGATAATTGATAATTAACGATATGATACAAATATTAACTGTCAATTCACTGCAACAATATTATCATTTTCAGTGGATGCACATACTACAACAATATTATCATTTTAAGTGGATGCACATACTGCAACAATATGGACTAATACATGGGAGATATAGATACTTAATGACCTAATACAAACATTACCTTCCTCCCAATCAGTGCAACAATTAATTTATGGAGATATGGAACTAATTTGTGCAGGTAACAAATTAATTTGCATAGGTAATAAGAGTACTAATAGAGTGTCATAAGAATATGATATTAATTACCACAAATATTACATGCATAATCAGATATATGAAGTGATACCCCTTCGCATATCATCCATGACATGGTGCAATAATGTGTAGGGATACCCCGTAGCATGATAATCCATGGAAATCTTCCTTTTAACTACACATATTATGTTGAGAACATTATTTTAACGACAAAATGAGTGAGTATTGGATAAAGGGGAAAGGGTTTGCACCTTGAGAGATTTGATCCCTCTCTGCGCTCAGTAGAGCCACCTTTAAGATGGATCTATGTTGGTTATTTGTAGTGGTTATCATTAAAATATATATGATTGGTTATTATTTAAAAAATTATATTTAGTGTGTGATTATATATATATATATATATATAGAGAGAGAGAGAGAGAGAGAGAGAGAGAGAGAGAATTTTGAATTTTGGGAGATTGAAAATGTATTGTAAAGTTGTAAATGGGTAAAAAAGTGAGTTTTTCATAAGGGTTTAATATAGGCTTATTTTAGTACCAAAAAAGTTTGTTCAATGATTACACATTTTTAGGTTAAAATTATGTTTTGAGAGATTAAAAATTATTCCTTTATTATGCATGTATGTGTGGGCTTAAGTCTTGTTTTGGGGATAGGTGTTTTGGTGCCAATTTGGAGTGGGATAAGTTGTAGTGATTTTGCATCATGCATTTATTTCTTGCTCATTTTAGCATTTAGATGAGCAATATTATGTTTTCTAAACCTATTGGCACAAATTATTTATATTGGAGCAAAACAATGCAACCCATCTTTATCACCGAAGATTTATAGAATCTTGTGATTATAAGCTATGTTTTCCTTCTAATCAAGAATAAAAAGTATTGGATGATAATGGAAAGCAATCCTTAAAATAAATTATATGGAAATATAATGAAGCACTTTCTCTCATAATAAGTGCATTTGATGAATCAATATTTTCAAGGATTTATGTCGCAAAATCATTTAAACAAGCATGTATTATATTAAAGAATACTTATGAATATTAAGTTGAATAAATTTAATGTGAAAATTGTATGGGCATAAAATGATATTGACGATGTTCAAATTGAGTTCGAAAACGATGAAAGAGTTTGAAGGCTAAAGATAGGCTTTTAACAATGGAAACCCTAACCAATGAAGATCACAATGTCCAATTAGTGGATTGTTCTGATGACTCAATAGAGAGCATAAATGTTTTTGAGCATTTTGGTTTAGGGTCCCATGAGAGGCTTTTGGAACTTGAATTTTCATCACAATTTATTGATTCCAAACATATAGCACCAATGGAGCTTGGGTAATTTTCATTTAATAGATTTAATGAGTAATCAATCTCACATGAGGATCATTATCAAAACTCTTTATGTGAAGTTAATCACCATGCCAAGGTGGCAAGGTTATCCTATCATATTGACCTTAGTTATTGCAAAGCATATACCGAGGTGGGGAAGAGGTATTTTCCTTCACCCAAGATTAGAGCTAATCGCTTGGGATTTTGATCCATAAAATCCATGTGATATTAAATGTTTTCCAAGTTTCCAATACTTTTTTAGAGCAAAGGGGATGAGACATATAGCTTACATAATCATAACTTTGTAGACAATAATTTTGATAAGAATGATGAAGAGACTATGAATGCTTGGGGTTATTGAGGTAGCATTTTTTTGGTAGAAAAATGGATTTTGAAACTCTAAGAAGAGGAGGTGTAGGTGTGCCAAATGCTATAGAAACAATGCCACCTACAAAAAAACCTAGGAAGATGCTTAGGAGGAGAAAATACAAGGTTAGTATGGTGGTGAGGGAGGATATTGAGGTTAATTAGGTTTTGTATTTTTTAGTGAAGACCATTGTGAAGAAGTTCCTATGGAATCACCTTAAGGAATAGGTCTAGAATAGATGGTTCTCTATGCTATTTTACAAAACCATCATCCATGTACTAATTTCTTGTGGTTATATTGTTTTCATATTTCAGTCAAAGGAAGAAACCCACAAGATTATCAAAGGATGATGGTTTTAGGGTCAAGGTTACCTAAACCTCAAACCATAGAACCTATATTTTTATGCCAAGGATGAGGTGGTCACAATCCTGCTGATACGGGTCAAAATTTCAAACCTCTCTATGGATTTATGGTCAACGGAGGGTATATATTCAATTGGTAACAATCTGGAAAGATAATAATGGTTGATAATTCATTCAAGGAGGAATGCATAAGAATGATATACCATGTTATAGTTGATATTTATATAAGGAGAGGGATCTTTGAGATCATAACAATCATTTATGGTGATAAGAGTTATACCTGGGTCTTGGACTATTCAAATGTGCCATTTTGGTGAATTTTATGTCATATATATGGAAATCTTTTTTAAGAATTTCAATTGTGTTTTAGAAAGTATACGTGGTGAAAGTATTTTGGTCATTAATTTTCTCAAGTTGGAAACATCAAATTGGAGGTACACATAAGGATTAAGGAATAAGGGTGCAAAGGGTGAAGGCCATGTTCTTGTTACCATTTCTTTGCACCTAGGTTCAAATCGATTCTTGGCATAAGGAGTAAATTGTAGGGGAATTGACTGGCCTAGTGGAGACATGGTTGTGGGAGACCCCACAGGGAAAAACATGGAAGTGGTTGGTGGAGCTTATTCTACCATTTCTATTTCAAATTATAAAGGTAAGAAATATCATCTTTATAAGGTTTCTAGTTCCTACTTTTATACAAGAAGAGAGGTAGATTGGCCAACCTCGACCACGGGAAAAAAATATTTTGTTGTCTCCTCAAAAAATCTTAGTAAAGTATGAGGTGTTATTTTGGGTTGGAGAGTTTTGAAGGATATAATTCTAATGTACATGTTGGAAATTTGACATTTATAATGGTCAAACAAAACAATCCAAAATTAATTATTTCAAGCTATATTTGCATCACATCTAGGATGATTGAGTGGTATGGTTGAAAATAGATGCCTCTTCATTTTCCTTCCATAGCTAAATTAATTGAAGAAGACCCATCCAAAAAAGTATGGAAAAAGTTCACTCTTGAGTACTATTTACACCTATAACAACATCATTGGTTATTTTGATTCTTATGTGGATTCTAAAATAATGTAAGCATTTTAATGAACAATGAAAATGTGAAGAGTTCTCATTTTCCTTCATACCTCCTATAGCGTTATTGACTTACACAATAGAGAAGAGACCCCTTCCTTTGAAAACCTCTTATATTGTCACTCTCAGCTAATATTCTCACATGTGATTCTATTTCAATGAGGATACATCAATGATTATCCTCCAAATGAACTAATGGATTTTTGGAAATAAATTGCAACAACTGACAAATATTATCATCTATGCATATTATGTTTAAGAAAATAAACAATATGTTTAATAAACATGAACTTGTCATGGTTCCCAGAGGAATGAAAAGCTATGTTACTAGAAACACAACCCCTCTATTTCCTTGAAACATACAAGGAAACCTTTACAAAGTGGAAATACCAAAGAAATTTCTTGGAATTGCCTGGAAATTTTTCCTATGACATTTTAGTTTCTTGAAACTTTTTTTTAGATTTCCAAGTTGTGTACTTCAGTTAAGTTACATTTCAAATAGAAAATAATATTTCTTGATATTTTACTAGTGAGTACCATTGTAGACCAAATTTTGAAGAGGGAAAAAGGTAAAACAAAAATAAAAGAAAAAGACTAAATTGAGAGAAGGAATATCAAACTCTTTTCTTGTAGAGACTAGGAGTGGATTTTTCACAAGGAGGAAGAAGAATGGTAGTTTACATTGAGAATGATTTGGCTTAGAATAGGTCATAGAAATGTTAAAAACTTTCATAAAGAAGTCATCAAAAGTGAAACAACCAATCATTTCTATAGCTTAATATTAAGGAAATACCTTTATAGTGTGGGTAGAGAAAAGACATTTTTGTAGCATTAAATACATTGTTAAAACAGTAGGAAAGGGCCCACCATCTATAGCATTAGTTTTTTTAAGGCAACTCTGTTATGAGGAAAGGGCCCACCTTGTCACCGAGCTCACCTAGTTTGAATAGTTAGAATTTCATAATTATTTTGGTCTGATAATTTGTTGATACAATGCATGTCCATGGATTATGCGAGGAGTGTGTTGTTGGATCAATTAGTCATCTATAGCATTATCACATTGCTGAAACAGTTAGTTAATTAAAGTCTGTGAATCATGCATTTCTAAAATAATGTATTACTTGGCATGTGTGATCTCTCATAGGGTATGCAAGTGCTTTTTTGATAATTAGAAGTGCTGAAAAAGATTTAATTTCTTGTTGAATTGATATCACGGGTTGAATTTGCTATGATTAATTACTGCTGAAACAAATCTAGATGAATGTGTGGTTGTAGTTAAAGGTCAGGTAGAATTGAGAATTTTGGAGCTTGGATGTTGTGTCATGAGTGGTGATTGGATTTAACTTCTTGCAAAAGTAATATAGGATTTAACTTCTTGCAAAAATAATATATATGCTTTATCTTTATGAACAGTTCTATATTTCCATTCTTGCTAGAGTGATTTCATTTTTCCACAAGGAGTGATTTATTCTTGAAGATTGAATTAGCAATTATAATTTAGATGATTTAGTGAGAAATAAGTTGCATAACAGTTTCAGCAATTAGGTTGTTCAATTTAGCATTGGTTGATTTGGTTGATTGTATGAGAATTAGTGTAAGAAAGAATTGAAATAATACAAAGAGAAACTTATTAGAAGAAAAAATGAAAACACAATGAATTGTTATTTCTTAGAAATCACAGAGATGGTGAATCTTCTTGGCAAAAGATTCACCAATGTTTTACAATATTTTATAAATCAGTGAAAGATATGTCGATTTTTACAATTTTTTATAATGCATTGAAATGTTCACTAAAATTTTACGATATCTTATAATTTAGTGAAAGATTCACCAAGATTTTACAACATTATATAATAAAATGAAAGATTCACCAAAACATTTATTTAAACATATTATATTATTGATAAAATTGCCTTCAAATTTTCCTATATATCGGGGAGATTCGCCCATTTTTTATACATATAAATCTAAGGGGGGTTCTTAAAATCGTCCTTGATCTTAACCCATGTAAAAGGTAATTTATTTCACCTCTCTTTCTGGAGTAATCTTATGTTTTCAAGGTTCGTAGCATTTGCAGTTGTTCATTCTATCTCGAGTTAATACCAATGTCTTCCTGGAAGAAAATGGGGCATTTGGTGTGGTATGAATGACTGGGAACAAAAGTGATTGAGGCTTATCTAGAATTTGGTGACATGTTCAAGGATATTAGGCGGTTTGATTTCTATCAAAGATTGCAGGGGAATCATGAAGGAGTAGTTAGGGATTTTGCAGAAAGATTTGGCATGCAACAAGATAAGGTGGGAGAACTGAATTTTCAAGTGATTAAAGCTTCAATTGATATGGTCGGGAAGTTACCTACTGATGGATAATGTTGGTTCAAGCATCATAACTTTACTATTTCCAACAAAAACCAATTTCTTAAGCCAGAGTTCCAAAATAGAGACTGGAGGAATGGAATCCCCAAAACTTGTTTGATGCAAGAGTGGAAGGAATTGTTGTGTTGCATCCAATGTTATTTCACTGAGGAAGGAAGGTACTCTTTCATTTACTTATATCAAATGAGGTTCTTACTGCATATCACTAGAGATGATCTACTCAATTAGCCCTACTTCTTACTTAAAAGCCTCACTAAAATGTTAACAAAAGTTATGGTTTATCCATAGAAAATGCACCATGGCATTTATCACCAGGTGTTTATTAAAATAGTATTTGTTGAAGAGATGACTAAGTTTCACCAGAGTTGGGATCATTTTATGTTACTTCTTGGGTTCAATATTGAGATTGTTCAACCTCAGGGGATAAATACAAGTTCTTTTGAAAAATCCAAGAACCCTAGGCCATCTCAAAGTAGGAAAAAGAAATCCTCTGATCAAAATTTATAGTCTCCCCCTTAAAAAATATAAGTGGAATCTAGTTATTCAAATGTTGATAGTCTAAAAAGGAGAGATCAAGAGGTGGCCTTAGAACCAAATACTGAAAAGGGAAAAGAAGAAACTAAACCCGAATCTCAAAACTTTGAGGTAACAGAGCCTTTATCAATCAATATTTAATACATTTAAATAAATAAAAACAAAAACAACGAAATAAATAATATATGTATATTATTTTATTACAAAAATAAAAATAAAAATGCTAACTATTTTTTTTATTGTTAGTATTATTATTATTATTATTATTATATTTTCATATTATAATAAAAAAATTAAAAGTATGAACTAATTAATTTATATTGATAAAATTACATAAATGAAGAGTTCAATCATTTTTTACATGGTTTACAATGGTTGATTATGGTTGACCATTTTAATCGTGGTTGAGAATAGTCAATTACGATTAACCATGTTTGACTATGGCTGACTATGATTGACCATGGTAAATTATGACTGAGAATATTTGATTATGGGTAGATATGTTTTAACAAGGATGGTTGCTTAAAATGTAGAGTTTAGTTTAGCTAAGGTGAAACATAGTCAAGCGTGGTCAATCATTGTTCAACACATTTTACCATGGCTAAATATTTTTAGTATTATTGATCCAAGTTTGAACATAGTTGACTATGGTTGACTTTAGTACATCATGCTTGACTATGGGAATGGATGACTTTAGTGCATCATCCTTAAATATGATTAATTATGGTTTACTTTACCATGTTGTTGTTAGGGATAATCTACCTTATGGATGGGGATTTATATGCCACCAACTTCTTATGTTCTACTTGTAGACAACTAGGGTTTTACAAACATAGATTAGGGAATAAGAGAAAGAGAATGTGTACCTTGTTTATGACAGTTGATCCAAGCTTTCTTCTTCTTCTCCAATGCTCCTTTGCTTTTAAGATTTAGTACCTGCAACAAAGATTTCCCTTTACTCAAAGTATCTTCTAGTGTTATATAATATGAGATATGAACATTATTATGATTTCAGTCAAAACAAATTCAAACCTAGATCATTACTCATAACATTAGAAGCAAATATCAAGACATTGATGGAAGGAAAAATAATCGTCATTATCAAATATTTGGAAACATTACAAAGGCTCATGTCTGACCAAGCTCCTCTGCAAACCAAGACCTGAGTCCTCTTGCTCCTCCTCTCAATGGAATCCTCGAGTATAACTTTTCCTTCAAGGTTGGTCCCCCTTTCCTCATACACCTCCCCTCTCTTTACAGTTGCTTATGAGGAAGGAATTCAAGGCTTAGGATGGTTGGGGAAGTTGGCGAGGTTTTCAAATCGAGCCCAATTGCCCTTATTTAATCATATTTTTATTTTTTCACTATTATTAATGGAATTCATGGGTTCATGTGGAGAATCTCGTGAGTGACTTGTGGGTTTCCTTAAAGAAACTCACGAATTCTGATAATACACGGTTTGTACAAGGAAGAACCACGAATAGTGCACGAGTTGCTAAAGGAAAAGACGTGAATAAATGATGAGTTCAAGAGAAAATATGGTTGATGTTGGAGTGAACAAGATGTATCAAGGATCCAATTCGTCAATAAAGTTATGGCTACTTCAATCCTCAGTGTCCTTTTGTGTAATGACATATTTGATGTCATTACTCGGACGAAGAAGTTCCATTTCAGTATATAACATATGCCCCCTAATGTATGAGGTCAGAGGGTAAGGATGGCCAAAATAAATTACAATATTTGTTCAGAGGAATCAGAGTCAAGGCTGCAGAGAAGTACCTGAAACAGACAAACCGAGGTCATTTATACAAAATCATCATTGAGGATGCCATGTTCAATAGTGAGGAACACTAGCTCCTTTACAAGATACATCATATGATACAGGCTAGAGGGCCACACATGTCCTACAAAGGTGGATCATAACCGCATGAGTACAATGATAGATCTTTAATTGTTGAAATAGTGTCCACAAGCATGGCACAATCTTGTACAACTTATGTTATATAGGCGGTATCCTAAGGTATTCATTCAAATCCATAGAAACCAATACGAATCCTAGCATGTGAATATATTGATTGAAGTCAAACATGGAAGGATACCATTGGAATATTAGGTAGGAGGTTATACTGACAACCAATGCGGAGGAATCCACCAAGATGTGAAGTGGATCCAGAGGTACTAACTTGAAACTCTAGGTCTTATTCTCATAGTAGGTGCATATCATAAGCCATATATGAAGAGGAAGGCAATGAATCCTTCAACAAGTCATTAGAGTAACTTGTAGAATGGATAAGGGAAGATGTACATAGAATAATCTCAAAGATGGAAATGATAGGGATCAAGGTGAAAAAATAGAGGATAGGGGTCCTTGAACAGTGAGCACGACACAGAGATGACCCAAGACATATTTAAACTTCAAGGAAACAACCAGACCATTATGTAATGTAGGAAACATTGACAGATTCCCCAGGTACTCAGAAAAAGTAAATGTAGTAGTGACTCAAAGTACTAAGTTGAACTGCGAAGTGAAAACTGAAACATGAGTGACGGGAGACTCGAATTAGTGCTCTGTTCAAATGACTTGCTGGCAGACCATGTACAAAAGAGTGTGTTTCCTTCTTTTATTTCTTGTTGAGTTTTAATGAGTCCAAGAAATTCAACACAAGTCTTTCTTCATTTTTAGCAAGCTTGAAGAAAAGAGATAATATTACTTGATATAACACTGATTTGTGGATTTTACAAGCCCAAATTAGTTAATGCTCATCGGTGCTTTCATAGTTTTGATATTCTGAAAACTCCAAAGAAGACTCTACGGGGGTGATTTTTCGTAAAGTTAGTTTCTCAAGTCTGAAAAAGTATAAAACAATCCAAAGGAGAACTCTCTTAGTTTCCAAAGAACTAAGGTATACCTTTTTCTTACTTAGTCGGCAAGGTCCAAAAAATGGGTAAACTATCACCAAATCGACACTCCTTTAAAAGCAAGCATGTAGCCTTAGTTTAACAAGTGTGAAGGAAGGAAAGATCGCTTAGATTGTTCCATTTAGTTACGAGAACGTGACAAACAACAATAAACTCGATGCTTTGTACTAAACTTTAACGAGCATGACAATGACATCAAGAATGCTCATAATCTTTTTCATGGTTTAATCCAGAGCACCAAAAATAAAAAGTGAGCTCAAAAGGGTTCATTTTCCATAAATTTAGTCCTCCATGCTCGGAAAAGAGATAAATATACCCTGAAGATACTCTTCTAGTTACAACGAACTAGAGTATTCCTTTTTCGTAAGTACTCCATATGGTTCGAAAAAGGGTTAAACTTATACCAATATTGATGATCCTTCATTTCCTTTAACAAGACTGAAAGAAAAATTAACTCCGCTATCTAGTCAATTTTAAGGAGTCAAACCAAGGCTTGAAGATAACTCCATAGGACGGGAGCCTTATGACAAAGGGTAGTTAACAAGAGAAAGAGTATGAGGCTCAATTCTGTGTACAAATAGCTATAAAGGCTCCTGACACCTAGAAACATGCAACATGGGAACCATTATTAACAAAAAGTGGTCTAACTAGGGTTACCCATGTTCAAAGGGATCTAATCCATGGAAGAACAACGATATTTGAATAAAAAGAGCGTTGTGGATCGTAGTATATGGATAACAAAGGAGATCCCAGGGTTCGCAAAGGAACAAGGTTTCAATGCAGAATGCAAGGGGAACTAGATCCTATGTTATATGTTGGGATAATGTACTACAATTTTTATCATCAGCTGCAAAACCAGGTAAAAACCAACCAATATCATTCAAAATAGTAAAAATTTGACCAAATTATGTCAAAGTAGGTAAAAAAATTTAATTTTTACTATATATAGTTCATTTGGCTTGTTAAAAATAACTCATTTGGTTTTTAACCATATATAGTGCAAAAATCTCCTTGAACTTCAAATGCTTTGTACTAGCCAACCGGTTTATGAATTTCGAACCACAAATTGTAGGTAGACCATCTCATCCTTAGCTTTCATTTTATGCCTTTTATTTCAAATTTTTATGCAATTTTGGGCCTTTTGGAGAGGTTGCAAGGGAACCACAGGTATCCCATTACAAACATGCAAATTCACAAAGTATTCGCAGGTATGCAATGGACAACCTGTGAATGATACGCACTGTCACCACTAAATAGTCATGTTTTCTATGGATATGGCATTTTAGAATTCTAATGGCCAAAAGGTGATATTTTGCAGACATCATGGTGCTATAATGGAGGGAGAGAGACCATGAGGACATGGATAGAGCAACATTGGGAGATATAATAACCCTAATACCAGGCGAAGACATCGCGGAAATCCTTAAACAAAGTTGTATAAGAGGAAATTTCTTAAGGTGAAGAAGTTTCTTTGAAATAAACATTTTCCACAAGATTTGGTTTAGTGGAGATGTTGATGGGTATATTTACAGATATGCTGGGCATGTTTCCTTCGGCGAACACTCCTTCCTTGGGAAAAAGGATTTATGAGTTGATCAACACCTCCATTTAGTCTCACATGGAACTCATAATTTTCAACTATGCTCAGTTCTGGTAGGAAATAGGACTTGTGATGTAAGTATTCACAAACCTTATCTGGTCATATCATTGCCTCCAAATGGCTTCATAAGATGGAAAAACCAAGGTTAAGTAGTCACGTGAATAGGTTGAGTCCATTTCCCATGTAGGTATGTAGGATTCCTATGGCTCCTCTGAGATGAAAGGAGTCAGAAGGGGATCAACTTAACCTTGGTAAGTTATTTATGTTGCTAATAAGGGAACATCAGGGTTGGCTTGTGAAGGGAGAACCCATGGATCGGTCCTATATACAACTATACAAACAGTTTTCCCTACACTAGTCAATCCTAGAAAGTTAATAAGAGCGGGAAAATCAAAAGTTCCCATCAATGATGTATGCATCCCAGCTCCTAGGGTTTTGTTTGCCGGAAGTGATTGATCGATCAAAGGAACTTTAGAGTCCAATGCATCTATACGAACTTTCCGTGTATAAGAAAATTGGTCAATAGTCACTGGCTTCCCTTCACGGGGGAAAATAAGAGCATGGAAGACAGATGACAGAATAGCACACATGGCATATTTCCAACTCCTTAAGAGTAAATTGTAGTCCATTGGGGAGTCAACAATCTCAACTTCAATTGAAACCATTTTTCTTGCCAATTCTATATCAAAAGAAGGAAATAAACCATGAGGGTGTAAATATCTTCCATCAAAAGCGGTGAGTAAGGTGATGGACGAGACCAAATACAGGGAGCCTAAAGATTTCCAACACGAAATAGTCATCATGCATGTAGATGCAACCTCATATATAACAGTTTTTCCAATGGTTTTTCCACCATGGACTACTTCAATTTGGAGGGAAACATGATAGGGTAAGCAAGGATTGACATCAGGTAAGTCAAACTTGGTTGTTGGGTTCACGGAATCAATACTATTGATGGCTTCCAAAAGTGTGTTTCATTGAGATGGCCATCTTTGCAACACTTCCAAGGAAGACGTAGGATAAGGGGTTTGGGATAAATCCTCCAAAACCGAGTAGTTGGGAGAAACCCTCGCATTAGGATTGTGGTATGTATTCCTGAAAACACATTTTGGTATCTTTGGCATAGGTTCAATCGTTTTTTCAATTAAAAGAGGGGATGAAGACTCGGAAGGTTGCTTGTCTTTCTGCGATGACTCAGATTTGTAATTCTTGGATCAGGTTTGTAACAAAGTTTGGGAGCATACCATGTTGATGTAAGATTGATCGGTAGGGGGAGTACTCTGAGTGCCCTCGACATTCTTCGAATCACTCGAATTTTCATTTTGTCCTTGTGGAAATGGATCCTTAAGGACAATATGTTACTGCTACAACAACTTCTGGGATTGTTCCATTAAATGGAATTGATAGGTCAAGTGATTCTCCCAACAAAGTTTGTAGCAGAACTTAACCTTTTTCTTTTCCTTCTTGTCCCCCTCAGGATTGTTTGTGGGATTTTGCTTGTTTTGGTTTCCCTTTCCTTTCTTCCCTTTTTTCTTCCCACCGGACTACTGAGTTCCCTTCGAGATGGATTTTGCATTAGAAACTTCTGCATTCTAAGGAGAGGAGGTAGCAGCCTTGGATGCATCCACTACAGACTGCTTCATTGATAATTCATGGATTTGTTTGGTCAGTGATTCTACAATGGGGTGGTTGGATTGAACCAACGATGTCATCGGCATGCAGTCCAGGATTTTGTTTTGCAAATTCAGTATTAGACCATTAGAGAGAGTTTGAGGTAAAAAATGGGCCTCCTAAGAGATGTACTACAAAAATATAAGATATATTAAAATATTATGAGTTAAGGGTTTTATGGGATAGGTATATATGACAACTCATCTCCTACACTACTTTTTATGCACAATATAAATAACCATGGTTGAGTTACTTTTCTAAATTGACTA